>JAATLQ010012618.1:144167-174860 GCA_013421005.1 Heliconius erato x Heliconius himera | reverse complement strand
GCTCTTCCGATCTGGCGTGATGTGTCAACAATTAAATGCGTTTTTCTCTAAAACTATTCGTAATTTCAAATTAGTGTAAAGAGCAAATTGTATCTTCATTTAACGTAGAAAATTAATAAAGTATTTAAAAAGATAAGGATTGATACCATTATGGACAAACATCCCTCACAATAAAAAATATATTCAAATTACTATTTTTAGACAGAAATATGCTCACTGTATGTTATCCTTAGAAGATACAAATATGCTGTCACTGACTTTTTTGTAGATCTTATTAAGAGGAATAATACTCTAGTACATTATTTTCATATAGGACTTACCATTAAAGCAGCGCATGCGTGAAAGTGTCTCAACGGGTAGGACTTTATGCACATTTATCATATTTATGTCAAATTACAATAAAATATACATATAATAAACCATATATAAACCTTCCCTGAGAAATACTCTACCTAATGGTGAAAATCGCATCAAAATCCGTTGGGTGGTTTAGAAGAAGATCGCTTAGAAAGGCCAGACAGAGACGAAATGCGTTCTTATTTTATAAGATATAGAGATATGTATTTCTATATATATATTATGTATATAAAATTACTTTTCCACGCGAATAAATTTTCCTTGGTGAAATTTGTTCACAAATTTGTAGATAAGAGGACGTTTTTCATGAATTTATGATGGTATATGGCTACCTGTTACGAGATTTTGTAACATAGCTGGTGAGACAATCGTTATATCGAAATAATATATTTTTTTACATTTTTGTCCTTTCTTTTTTTCTATTGTTGAGTCGGCAGAATACAGTAGCAAGACAATATTATCTGTTTTCTATCTATATATAGCAGGAACCTGAGAACTTCGTGTTCAGGCACTCCGTTTTCATTAAAACACTTCCGTTCCCCACTTTATTATAACGTCAAATTCTTGAAGCGTTGCATGTTGAGGGGCGGAATTCAACGCCGCACTTTCAATCGTTGTCAGAGTGAGAAATTAAAAATATTAAATATTCCGTTCCCCCGAGTGGGTATCGAAGCCTCAACCATCGCGGTTACTGCTCTTTTAACAAAAAAAAACAAAAGATTTTTAAATTAAACCTTACTATAGACGATCACGTATTGCGGTTTAACGCTTACAATTTGTTGTGTTTGTTCAACACTTCAATTGAGACGAATGGTTGAAGTTAAAGCTTTTGTTCTATTTTGAATTTGTAAATATATATATCTGATTGCATAATAAAATTTATATATACATAAAATCCAATTAGCAAAAATGCGTTCTTGCTGAGGCTCATTTGGCGCAGTGGTAAAGACACTCCGCTCTCCACTATCCGCCGATTTTTCGAGGCATTGCGTGTTGAGTTGCGGAAATCAACGCCGCGTTTTGCCTTGGAACTGGAGCTAGGAAATGAAAATATTAAATATTTCATTTCTTCTGGAAATGGAACTCACACCTGTCGATATTATAGTCCAACGCTTGTGCTTCTCTGCCACGACAGCCTTCTTAATTTAATTTCTTTCTTGCCATTCGCATAATTTGTACAAAATGCTTTAAAATCTATTCTATCATATAAAGCCGAAGCGTTTGTTTGGTTGAACGCGTATATCACGGAAACCTATAAGTAGACTATATCTCTACTTTTCTTCTACAACCTGTAGAAGAAAAGTAAGAAAGACAAACGTTGCCAAATAAGAGAACTTGAAAGCTAAATAAATAATCAGTGGCTTAATGGGAACAGAGTGTCTTAACACTAGAATATAGCGTAAAGCTAAAAAAAATAATTAGTACAGATTTTCATTAAAACAGTTGGTTTCAATACCTTTCTCATATTACAAAACTATATAAAACTACAGAACTAAAATCCACATATGCAAATACAGAAAACAAAAAACTAATTTATTTAAATAACTTTGTAGTGTCCTCTTTCCGTATATGTGTAGAGGAAAATTTTATAATGGACTGTATTTTAGCGTATAAACTATTGTAAAGAGGCCAGTCGTGGCTCAGTGGCACAAAGTGTACTGTAAAATCGACTGGTTGTGGGTTCGATCCCCACTCGAGGAGATGAAATATTTACTTAAAATTATATTTCCATTTCTTCGCTCTGGTGTCGAGGGAAAAGCGCGGCGTTGAATTCTGCCACTCAACACGCAATGCCTCCAGAATTCGGCAGAAAGTGGGGAACGGAGTATCTTATGACACTAGGTTCCCTCTGCCTACCCTGCTGTGTGCGGGATACAGCGTGAAGCTGATTTAGATTTTTAACTATTGTAAATAATAAAACTCAATATTAAAAAGCGGAGTTTGTAATGAAAATATATATAATGTTAATATTTTCTAGTGTGGATTGAACCCACTACCATCACATGTACTCAGACTTATCTTCTGCTCCACAACGAGATAAAGTATTGATTATCAGAACGATTAAACAAAAAATGTTATTTCTTCAATAAGTAATACATTAAGACCAGTCGTGGCGCAAATGTGACAGGTTTTAGGTTCAATTTCCACTTAAAGAAATGAAATTTTTATTTCAATTTCTTCGCTCCAGTAACGAGGCAAAGTGCGACGTTAAGATCCACCACTCAATACGCAATGCTTCTAGAATTCTGCGGATATTTGGGAACGAAATTGTCTTAATGTGATTGGAGTGTTTTAACATTGGGTTCCCAGATTCCCTCTCTTCCTTCCATTCCTACTCTGCTATATGCAGGATAAAAAATGAGTTCCAATTTCAAGATTTTATGTCAACGATTAAGTACAACTTTAGTTGAAAAACTTAAGTTTGCGGACGTATGCACACATTTTGTATCGAATAAACTACAATTTTAAGTTTGTAACATTTTTTTCTATGAAATATCTATAAATTATCACTTTTTACATTTTTAAATTTTATTTGTATTGCAAAATATCACTTCTTGCTAAATTTCATAATTGTACCCTGATATCCACGGGAACTACCCTATGTTTTGATTGTGTGGTGAATTTCATTTAAAATATAACAAAAACGATTCATAAACGCTCGTATCTTTTAATCGCGTTGACGTAGAAGCTTAATTTTTTTTTCTGAGCTCCTAGAAACCGTAGATCTGAATAGTTGATAATAATTTCAGATCACAATCTCACGTAATCTCAAGAAAATTGCTCTAGACAGACGAACAAACTGACAACAAATTGATCCTATACGGGTTCCGTTTTTTTTTCTTTTTAGGTACGGCACCCTAAAAAGTAATACCTAAAGTAGCTAACGTAAACTATTTACTTAACTACTAAATTTTTATTGTCCATTAGACTTTTATAGCTGAAACCTTCATTTCTCGCCGATCCTTAGTATCGTCTATAGCAGTGGCTCCCAACCTTTTCTTGATCAAGGACCACTTTTATATCATTCTTCTTAGCAGGGACCACTATGCATGTAGGTATAAAAAAAATTAACTGTGATAATCAAACAGAGATTTCCCGTCACCATCCTCAGTCATAAAACTAAAATCTTTCGCAGATCATATTTAAGCTTATTTAGGCGAACCACTGGTGGTCCGCGGACAAGTGGTTGGGAATCAGTGGTTTATAGTATAGACTCCTATACTTTCGATGGACGTCGCGTGTCAGAAACCCAACCAACCACATTAGCAGCTATCAAACTGCAATCTCTCACGAAATACTTTAATGTTTTCTTAAAAGTAAGAATTCGCTAAATACCCGAAATTAAGCTTCTGGTTAATTACTACTGTACATTGTAATGTATGTAGGTTTGTTGTTTTTACTGTATTCATATATTATTTGGTGAATTGACAATTTGAGCTTAAAATATATTTAATCCTTTTTTATTGATTGATTTTTTTCAGCTTCACGCTATATCCCGTAAATGTAGTTAGGTAGAGGGAATCTGGTTTTAAGACACTTCGTTCACCGCTTTCCTGCAAATTTTTGAGATCGCCGGAACTCAACGCCGCGCTTTGCCTAGATATCTATCTAGGAGGGAAAAAACAAAAATATTTATAATTTATTCGCTTGAGTGAGGACCGAAGCCACAACCGTTACTTTTACAGCCACACGCGTCTAATTAAAAAATACACAATTTTCAAAATTTAATGATAAATACTATATTACATATTCATGATTTAAGTAGCAAAATTTTCTCAATTAATTCGCATAATTTTCTAAATATTACTACTCTCTGTTGATTCATATGGAGCTTTTACGTTTGAAAAGCCCCAACTCGGACGTTAATGGTTTAAATTTGTTAACCATCTGATGTTTTATGAAGTTTATTTGACTGAAAGCTGTGTAATAGAGTTGAAGTTATAATATACTAAAACTAGAGAGCGCGCGCGGCTTCGCCCGCTTATTAGGAGTAAATTCTAAGAAAACCACGAAACACGTGTTCAATAAAATATTTTTAACAGTCTGAATTTAAATCTTTATAAAAATCGGTGGCAATTTAAAGATTTTTCCATATAAACTTTCAACCCCTTATTTGAACCATTAGGGGGTGAATTCTTAAAAATCATGAAACACGTGTTCAATGAAATGTTTTTAAGAGTCTGAATTTCAAATTTTATAAAAATCGGTACAGATTAAAAAAAAATCCATACAAACTTTCAACCCCTGTTTCATCCCTTTAGGGTTAAAATTTTTCAAATTCCCTTCTTAGTGGATGTCCAGAATATGAAAATAAACATCTGCCCAAATTTCACGTTTCTACCATCAGCGGTTACGGCTCTGCGTGCGTCTTACCTCAGTTAGTCAGCACAAGTCCTTTTATATATATAGACTAGAGGGCGCGCGCGGCTTCGCCCGCCTATTAGAAGTGAATTCTAGAAAACCACGAAACACATGTTCAATAAAATATTTTTAACAGTCTAAATTTAAATTTTTATAAAAATCGGTGGCAATTTAAAGATTTTTCCATATAAACTTTCAACCCCTTATTTGAACCCTTAGGGGGTGGATTCATAAAAACTATGAAATACGTGTTCAATGAAATATTTTTAAGAGTCTGAATTTCAAATTTTATAAAAATCGGTACAGATAAAAAAAAAATCCATACAAACTTTCAACCCCAATTTCATCCCTTTAGGGTTAAAATTTTTCAAATTCCCTTCTTAGTGGATGTCCAGAATATGAAAATAAACATCTGCCCAAATTTCACGTTCCTACCATCAGCGGTTACGGCTCTGCGTGCGTCTTACCTCAGTCAGTCAGCACAAGTCCTTTTATATATATAGATTAGTTACCTCACAGACAAAGCGCGGCGTTGATTTACGCCACTCAACACGCAATATCTTTAGAATTCATCAGAAAGTAGGAAATGGAAGTGTCTTAATGAAAACATAGTGTCTTTACACTAGGTTCCCAGGTTCCCTCTGTCTACCCTGCTATGTATAGGATACAGCTAATAACTAAAAAAAAATAGAATTTATTTTAAAATATTTTCATTGTGTAACAAAAACATTTATTAAAAGTTTGTTTGCTCTATGCAAACATGAATAGCCATATAGTTTATACTTCATCACTATCACGGGATTGAAATTTATTTTACAAAAACTACTAGTGTAGGTGTATATATGAACAAAACAATTCTAATAAAATATGATTTATTGAATTTATTTTGTTCATTTCATCTCCTCTCTCTTGGCTTCTCACTGTATCCCACAATAGGTTCCCTCTTCCCATTGAAGAGGGAACCTATTGTTAAAACTATCCGTTCCTAACATTCCGCCCAAATTTTAAAATCTTGCGTGCTGAGAGGCGGAACTCAACGCCACGCTCTATCATTTTACCAGAACAAGAAAATGTTTTTTTTTAAACATTTTTAAAAGTGTTATTCTACACTTAGGAGAGAAAAACACTTATTTAGAAAACGTATAAAAATTTGAACGTAGACTCGATCCCGCGTCTCCTGGAAACCAGGACTTTTCTTGGACTGGTTGGTTTTCAGGAGGCGCGGGTTCGAATCCCGCTACGTTAAAATTTTTACACGTTTTCTAAATAAGTATTTTTTAATAATTATCATCATAGAGTCGATATCCAATATACAAACTTGACATTTACTGTTGCCCTACAACCGTAGTCGTTGTGCTGTGGCCCTACAACGGGCTCATTTTCTGTTAAGAAAATCGATTTAACAAATTTAAAATAAAAAAATAAAAAACTAAAAATTAGTTTTTATTTAAGAAATTGTACAACTTAATATATACATATTATTCATGACTTCTTGACAGATATACTAAAAGAAAATGGGAATGTTTTAATGAAAAAAAAAAGAATTCCCCACGAGACTGCGAAGACAAACGAAAATTATATTAAAAAAAACAAAACTTTTGCCTAACGTTCAGTTCAGTTCGATATGTTGCGCGATGAGTGGCGGAACTGAATTTATCTTGAGATGGCAAGGAGGTGTCAAGCTGAGATTAATATCAAATATTTAAGACTACAGTCCTTTAAAGCACTAAAAAAATTTAAGCTTCTTAATCAATGCAATGAAAAGGTATTTAAGGTTTAGGTGGTTGGTGCATTTTGTATAAAAAAATGTAATTTATAGGTTAGTTTGACTGGGCTTATAGTTATGAAACGTAGTAAGAAATTCGATTCCCACTCGAGGAAATAAAATATTTAACAATTTCACATTACTTCGCTTCATACAACGTGAAGCTATAGAAAAAGAAAAAAAATTAAATTTAAATAAATAAAAATCAATATAGAATATGTAACCATCGAAAATGTCCCACCTTCTCTCTGATAAGGATTTAATGATGCTCTTGTACAAATGATATAAATACAGCCGTGGCTCTTGTGGCGCAGAAGGACGGCTTCAGACTGTAAGCGCGAAGGTTGTAGGTTCGACTGCCACTCATAGGAATGATTATATTGAAATAATATGCATCACGCCGCTATGTTCGACAAAGCACAGCGTTGAGTTCCGTACAACACGCAATGTCTGGAAAAGTAGGCGGAATTTGGGAAATGGATTTTTTAAGCACTAGATGCCCTCAGATAAAAAAATTGTTAGCTACACATTTCAAATCAGCTTTACGCTGTATCTCGCACATAGCAGGGTAGGCAGAGGGGACCTAGTGTTAAGACACTCCGTTCCCCATATTCTGCCGAATTCCGGAGGCATTGCGTATTGAGTGGCAGGACTCAACGCAGCGCTTTGCCTCGACACCAGCGCGAAGAAATGGAAATATAAATTTAAGTAAATATTCCATTTCCTCGAGTGGGAATCGAACCCACAACCAGTTTTTCAGTCACACTTTGTGCACCTCCGCCACGACTGGCTTCACACATTTTGTAACACTAATAACTATATTTAAATTTTCAAAAATAAAAATGGATATTAATATCGATATTGTCTTATTTAAGTGATTAATTTTTATTTATTTATTAAAACTCGAACAGAACTCGTTACTCGACGCATACATAATGGCAATATCGATTCATGTTCTAAGTATAGCAATAAGTGGCCTTCGTCATTATTATGGTAAGAAAAGTTCAGGTTTTTGTATTGATTTAATTTTGGGTCTGGTATAAGTATTATTTATAAAGACAGGTTTTCTTTTTTTTTACATAAAACTTTTTTTACGGTGTTAAACTCCATCTGAAAACAAACAATATCTTGATTTAAGTACGTTTTTTATACATACTTACTGAACCTTTTGTAAATCAATATAGTATCCTGTTTTTTATGATTTTTCAAAATAGTAGAGGTTGCCAGGAAGATATCACCAGCTGCTCGTCTGATCACCAAAATTGTGCTTATTTTTCCCTTTTTTATGTTTATTCATGTTGCTGTAATAAAGTATTAAATAATAAAAAAAAAAGTTTTATATTTCTACTCTCTGTCTGCCGAAAAAAACGTGAAACTATTTTTTACCTTTTTTTTTTGTATGTAAAAAATTTTGCTACTTAAAAATTTAGCATTTTATTATTAATCATATTTTTAAAGAAATAGTGAGAACTAAAACGTTAATATTAATTATTTAAACAACTATTTTATTTTAGTTCTTATAGGTCTGTTCACACCTCAAGTACCTACTTGAAATGTCAAAAAATAACACATAGTGTATTTAAGTATTTTTTTAATATTATTGAGTGTCTGGGCCACCTACAATACACTAAAAATCCACGTCTTCACGCCGTCCACGTCAGCTTCACGCCGTGTCCCGCACACCTCAGTGTACGCAGAGGGAACCTATACTATTAAGACATTCCGTTCCCCACTTTCCGCCAAATTTTGGAAGCACTGCGAGTAGAGTGGCGGAGCTCAACGCCTCGCTTTGCCTCAACACCAAAACGAAGAAATTAAAATTGAAATAAATATTTAATTCCCTCGAATGGGGATCGAACTAAAAACCAGATGCGTTACAGTCACACTTTGTGCCTTCGTCGCCTTTAATTTTACCCTTTAAAAAACTATCTAAATCAATCATTTTACCAATAGTTCATACAAACAATCCATTTCCTCAACCGGAGTTGACCCCACGCTCCCCATACATGCTTCAATGAACACAATAGCTCCACTCCAGTCTCTTGAATTGGTGTCTTTTCATATAAGTCCTTTGCACTATACAAGTGGAAACGCTTTAAGGCTTTCGAGGTTTATAAAAGCTAAGGATGTGGTCTATCGTCGTAGAATAGATGTGCTTAGAAATGTTGTACATGTTGTGGTAAATTGTAAGAGTCTGTTTCGTATCGGTTTTTAGTGGAAATTCGTTTTTAAATTATTATTTTAGCTTTAAAGTTTATACTGTATGTAGAAGGGTAGGTAGAGGGAATCGAAGGAGAGTGGGTAAGACACTCCGTTCCCATTAAGACGCTTCTGTTCTCCACTTCACTGCTTCCTGTTCTACTGTAGTTTAATATATTTTTTTCACTACGATAATAAAGACAGTCGTGGCGCAGGGGCGTAGAGTATGACTGTAAATGCGACTGGTTGTGTGTTCAATCCCCACTCGTGGAAATGAAGTATATATTTAAATTAATACTTCCATTGCTTCGCTCTGGTGTCGAGTTCTGCCACTAAACACGCAAGGTTGACACTAGGTTCCTTCTGCCTATCCAGCTGTACGCGGGATACAGCGTGAACATGATTTATTTTTAATTTTTTTTACTACGATAATATTTATAACAAACAAAAGTTCAATTTATGTTATTGAGAAAAAAATACATTTCACCATATGAGTTTACTCAAAATACCGAAACGAGAAAGCTTAATCTCAATCTCTTTGAACGATTGAACGTGAAGTCGTTTCCATTTATAGGTAAATGAGTGTTGGAATATACAAAATATTTTAATAAAAAAAAAGTATGATTTATATTTCGTATCGATATATTTTTTTTGGAAAGTTGCATTTACTTTATATTGGAGCTTTTAAAATGAAATTTATTGGCGCAACGTTACAGCGTTGTTACAGTTGTGGGTTCGATTCTCATTTGTGGGCATGTTTTATTTTCATTTTCTCTCTCTGGTAGTCCCGGGAAGTAAAGTATTTTAAGACTGGAGTTACCGTATTAAATTCATATGAAAATTACTAAAACACTATAGCCAAAACATCGTAACTATCGTATTGCAGTATGTCATATAGTAGCAGTCCACTATGCTTATGTTTTATTCTGAACAGAAGAATTTAAATAATAAATAAATCAGCTTCACGCTGTATCCCAGCACACAGCAGGGTTGGCAAAGGGAACCTAATGTTAAGACACTCCGTTACCTACATTCCGCCAGAAGAATTTATATAGTATATATTTTAAACATTTTCGATGTATGTTTTTTTAGCGTGACACTGCATCTTGTAAGCAGTAGGGCAGGCAGAGAGAACCTAGTGTAAGACAGTCCGTTCCCCATTATCTACTGAACTCAACACTGCGCTACACCAGAACGAAGAAAATGAAAAAAAAAAAATATTTGATTGTCCCTGATTGGGAATCAAGAAACTTAAAAAAAAACCATTCATTGTATGCTGCTTATACGCGTCACTTGTCGAGTGGCGTAAATCAACACCTTGCAACATTTTAATAAACCTTATTAATTCCCCCGAGTGGGAGTCGAACCCACATCCACCACAATCGACGATAGTAAATGTAAAATTCAACATTTTTAAATTCTTAAATATATCTCAAGTGCATTTACATAGGTATATCAATAAATAATACAATATGGGCTCAGGTGTAAATCGTGTATAATAAATGATCGTCGCGTCCGTCCCTTTACATTATAATAGGTAGAGACGAGAGTGGATTGAAAATTTACTTTTGGGTATTCGAAAGAAATTTTAATATGAAACTAGGTACTTCTGTATTTTTAGTTTTATACAGTGATCCGTACACAGTAAAGTGAGGCAGAGGGAACCTGTGAACCTGGTGTTAAGACACTCTGTTTCCATTACAATATTTCTATTTCCCACTTTCCGCTATATTTTTGAGGCATTGCGTGTTGAGTGGCGGAATGCTACGTTGCGCTTTGCTTCGTTATCAGACGCGAGGAAAAGGAAGTCTTAAATATCCCATTTCCGCAAGTGGGAATAGAACCTATACCCTCTGCGAGAGGGTGTGGGTGTATTGTATATTTAAATGACACTAACTGAATGTTCCATTGTTGTAAGTTCTATTCCTCTTTATTAAACGATTATATTTTAAATAACGAGATCAGTCGTGGTGTAGCGGCACAAAGTGTGACTTGAAAATCGATTGGTTGTGAGTTCGATCCCCACTCGAGGAAATGAAATATTTATTTACATTTATTTTCATTTCTTAACTCTGGTGTCAAGGCAAAGCCGACATTGAGTTCCGCCTTTCAACACGCAATGCCTCCAGAACTTGGCGGAAAGTGGGGAACGGAGTGTCTTAACACTAGGTTCCCTCTGCCTACGTACTGTGTGCAGGATACAGCGTGAAGCTGATTTAATTTTTTAATATTTAATTCTAACTACCCAATTAATAAAGCAAAAAATCTTCACGCTTTTTCTCCACTTCCACTTCAATATGAACACAAAAGCAAAGTTATAGGTAAATTATAGTATAATCATAAAACACTGATATGTTTTTTTTTTTTTATGGAAAAGACAAGGCAAACGAGCGTTCGGGTCACCTGATGGTAAGTGATCACCGCCGCCCACGACCCCGTGCAACACCAGAGGAGCTACAGGTGCGTTGCCTGCCTGTAAGGTGGTTTGGGCTCCGGAGCCCGGCATTACCTGATGCGAAACGCAGTGGCATAAAGCCACTACTTAACGCCGGTTTTAAATGACGGGGGTGGTATTGATCCGGTCGAGTCTGCCCATGCATGTTGCCATTGCTGGCGACGTGACTCTACCACACGTACTTTAGTCGCCTCTTACGACACCACCAGTACCAGGATGATCCTATTCTAGGCCGGGATCACACGGCACAAAATGCTATCACTATGTAAGGGTCTCTGGTCCAATTAAGTTTAATAACGTAATAAGTAAATCGTCTATCAAAATACCTAACACTAAAACTTGGAACGGTGCCAGTGTGATTTACGAATACTCTTTGAAAGTTCGATGCAAGATGTTAACAGTACCTATATGTTTTGAATAGTACATACCAGTGTTGCCAGATATCCCGTTTTTGGCGGGACGTCCCAATTTTTTGCCAAAAAATAAATGTCCCGATCGGGATAGCCATAGTCCCGCTTTTCACGGACGATTCCACGTATTGCGAGTATTTTTTTATTACTTTAAGATTTTAATTAGTTATTAATAATTTAAATAATAGAATAAATAATAAAAATAAAAAAAAGAAATAGAAATAAACAATAAGTAAATTTGTGAGTTATGTATTCTAAATAGTTAACTTACTTACATACATATGGTGAAACAAATCAATATCGTTTTAGTATAATGACGTTATCCCATTAAAAGACTCAAATAGATGGACAAATAATAAATTAAATCCTCACTTTTTTTAAGGAAAACGTATAAAAAATTGGATGTCGCGGGATTTGAACTCGCGCTTCTTTGGAAACCGTTTAAGTATTTTTATTTTCTAAGTGTGGAATAACGCTTTAAAAAATGTTAAAAACTATTTAATTACAATTTTTTTTGACCCTCTTTTGGCGAAAGAATTCTGGTTTTTTAATATTTTTTTAAAAAATCCCGCTTTTTTTGAAAGAACAGATGCGGTGTGCTTACTTGGAAAATATATACCTAAGAAAAAAACGTTATTGGTCGTATTTACTTACGTAATAGAACCAAAAACAATAATTATTACAATTTTTGTCTGTTTGGCTGTGCGTTTGTTTTAATGAATGTAAAAAAAAGCTATTGAGGCCAGTCGTGGCGCAGGGGCACAAAGTGTGACTGTAAAATCGACTGGTTGTGGGTACTCTACTCGAGGCAAAAAATATTTATTTACATTTATATTTTCATTTCTTCGCTCTGGTGTCGAGGCAAAGCGCGGCGTTGAGTTCCGCCACTCTACACGCAATGCATCCAGAATTCGGCAGAAAGTATTTATAAACTGGCGACCCACTCGCAGCTTTAACCGTTTAATTTATATAATTACAAAGTTACTAATCTGCGTTTCTTTTCTTTTCGGCCAGTTTTATAAAAACTTATTTATGGTTTAAAAATCAGCGTCACGCTGTATCCCGCACACAGCAGGATAGTCAGAGGGAACCTAGTGTTCAGACCCTTCTTCTCACATGAGACAAGAGACTTCACAAGAGACATCCAGCCTGGAATGGTCAACCTCAACACAGTGCTTTGTACCAGAGCGAAAATATTGTGAAATAAATAATTTTACCGAAAAGGAATCGAACCCACAACCATCGCCTGTACATTCAAACGTTCAAGCCATGACGATTTTAAGAAATAAAATATTTTATTATATGAACGAATGTTAAAGTAAAATGTTTCACAGCGCTCTATTCACACTCGAGTTGACTGATGTGATAATCTTGTAGAGACAATGTTTTTAATTTAATTTTTCATTCTTGTTGAAAAATGTTGTGGAATTGTTAATACGTTTTAATGCTTTTATAGTATTGTACTGCAAATATATATAAATAAAAATCAGCTTCACGCTGTATCCCGCACACAGCAGGGTAGGCAGAGGGAACTTAGTGTAAGACACTCCGTTGCCCACTTTCTGCCGAATTCTGGAGGCATTGCGTGTTAAGTTGCAGAGCTCAACGTCGCGCTTTGCCTCGACACCAGAGCGAAGAAAAGGAAATATACATTTAAGTAAATATTTCATCTCCTCGAGTGAGGATCGAACCCACAACCAGTCGGTTTTACAGTTACACTTTGTGCCGCTACGCCACGAATGGCCTCAATATATATAAAAAATACTATATTTTTTAAAAACAAGCTGTTTCTTTGCTTTACGCTGTAGGTATCTCGTGTATAGTAAGGTAGGCAGAGGGAACCTAGAGTTAAGGGGTTCTGTTGTTTCCCTTGCGCCGCCTAGTTTACGAAATGTTGTGCATTGAATGTCGTAACTCAACGCCGCTTTTTTGTCTTCTTGCCAGATAGAAGAAATAAAAGATAGTTCTTTTCCTCGAGTCGGGATGGAAGTCTATTTGTCCGAGTAATAAATTTAAAATTATAACAACAAAAAATAACTAAATTTAGAAGAAATTTTGTTATATGGGCTTAACATAGAATATTTTTTTCTCGGTACACATAGGCATAGAACGCTGAATATAAAAATAATTTATTGTTAACCAACTTTAAAAAGAACGTGTGTTGTGTGTGGTGCAAATAAACCTCACGTTTTATCTATGCAAAACAAAGAAAATAAAAAAAACCCTCGTCTAGAAATCAAATCCCACAACATTGCTATACAGCTCTCACTCCACACCAGCGCCCAGCAAATAACAAATTATATGCACGTTTATATTAGAATCGATATTGGGAAAATGGGCTCCCTTCGATCCATTTTAGTCGGCGTGATAAATGGTTCCCGTCAGACGCGTCTTGTCCGAATTTCTTTCTATAGGTAAGCTAAGGTGAACAAAGCGGGTTCATTTTTCATCCTTCCCCTCTGTGCCTAAAATTAAAGTGACAAGTGATAAGTTACGATTTGGCATCCCAAAATTTTTGTATTATAAGGCATTTTGTCCTGTTATCGCTGTTTTTTGTTGTATCTGTCTTTCTATGTCCGCTCAAATTATATTTAAATTATTTTCGTTCAGTCGCTCTGGTGGTCACGGCGTTGAGTTCCGCCACTCAACATGTAATTTCCTGATTTTCGGTAGCAAATGGTTAATGGATTGTCTTAAAATTAATGTTTCATATCAATCTGAATATATAGACTAATTTAAATATATGATTTGTTTTCCTTAACAGTTTTATATTTTTTTGTGTATAGCAGAGGAAACCTAGTATTCACTTCGCACTCCCATCTAATAAAATCTATTAAAAATTAAAATAACTTAAACATTCGTTCGAGTGAATCGAACCCACCAACGTCACGTTTCCAGCCTTACTCCATCCCAATGCGCCACGACGATCTCATTTAAATAGACCTAGCACTATAAATTCTAAAGCAACCCTCTATAGCCTGGCTCGATTCATACATGCATCACTAAATCATTTACGTGTATAGAATGTCGTAATTGATCGTATTTCATAGAAAACAATATGTGGCAAGTGGTACTTAGAACATTGTTGGGGCTGGCTGTGTGCCAGTGATAAGGAGGAAGGAATATATGAATGCTTTATCACTTTTATGATAAATATTGATTATTTTTTTATCTGTCAGTAATGGGATTTTATAATTGAGACCAACCGTGGCTCAGAGGCACAAGCGATAGGTTGTGGGTTCGATTCCAACTCGTGGAAATTGATATTTAGTAACGAGGAAAGCGCGGCGTTGAGTTCCAAATTCAAATTTCAAATTCACATAAAAAAAGTTTAATAAATCAGCTTCACGCTGTATCCCGCATACAGCAGGGTAGACAGAGGTCTGGGCATTGCATGTTGAGTGGCGGAACTCAGCGCCGCGCTTTGCCTCGACACCAGAGCGAAGAAATGTAAATATTTCATCTCCTCGAGTGGGGATCAAACCTACAACCAGTCGATTTTACAGTCACACTTTGTGCCCCTTCGCGTAACGCAGGTGATGTAACGGAAGTGAAACCGGAATTGGAGGTTTTTATATTTTGTTTTATCGGAGTCGGAACCGGAACAGGAATCGGAATGAAAATATATCTTTTTACAAAACTAACATGCTGCATTTTTTCTTTCTATTTTCCCCGAAAATATACGTTTCGTATATATTTACACAATTTTGATAGAAATATTTCCAAAAACATTTGTTTTAAACTTTATATCGAAAGGATCTAAAATGATCTAGGATCTAGCAGATTAACATATTATAAAAAAAGTGCACTGGCTTCTAATTGCTTTTTATTTAAAATACAAAAATGTTCTATCTATTTTTACATTTTCCCACTTCCCTACGGTACCTTAACGTCACTTATAATATAAAAATATTTACTTTATACAATATTATTAAAAATAAGTTATTTATAAGCCCATGACCTAGATTTTATCTAAAAGCATTTATTGTACTACAAGTAGTGAGCGAGCATTTAAACGATCCACGAGAAAGTGCTTCCGTCGGAAGAACGAAGGACCAAACGAAGACGTCTTACTTAGAAACCGCTTTTTTGTATCGTTTTTTTCAGTTTCATGCTGTATTCCGCATATAGTAGGGTGAAGAGAGGAAACCTAGTGTTAAGACACTCCGTTCTACACGTTCTGATTAATATTCGAAACATTGCGTGTTTAGTGGTCGGACTCAACGCCGCTCTAAGAATTAGAATACCTACTTAGAAAAAATGTAAATTTAAATGTTATGTGGTTTTGATGATTCGATCTCTATTCGGGAAAATGAATTCACTTTTTTTCCCCGCTCAACAGGTGCAGCGACTGTTAACGCAACATGTTGTGGGTTCGATCGAGGAAATTATTAAAAAAAAAATTCTCCACCTAACACGCAAAGCCTCCCGAATTCGTCGGAAAATGAAGAACGGTAGTGTAATGGGAACCGACTGTCTTAGGACTAGGTTCCCAAGTTCCCCTTGCCTACATACCTACTCTTATGTAAAAATAATTATATGTAACTAGGCCTAGATTTATCGTAAGCCTCAAAAACATATTTAGATAAATATCATAAGTTGGTTTTGTGAGACCAGACAAATCTCTATTAGTGCCGCTCTCCAGCTGTCCACAGCGCGGCGCAAACACTGAGAGAGCCGTTACGTGTTTTGTTAAGATGAAGTTCTGCTTTCAATTAACATTTTTTATGTATTTCATATAAAATATGAAGCCGTCGTGACGCAGCGATACGGCGTTTGTTTGTAAAAGCGACGGTTGTAAGTTCGATTCCTACTTGAGAGAATGATTATTTTCGCTATCTCTCTTTAAGAGAAAGGAAGTAGATTACCTACTCAACTCGTAAAATTTCGAAAATTCGATGGTAAGTTCAGAACGCAGCGCTTTAATACTGAGTTTTCTCTGCGTTGCCCTTAAATAGGCGTAAAAGAAGATATTTTTTTTAGGTTCACGTTATATCTGGCACAAAGCAGAGAAGGAAGATTGGACCTAGATCCAGATTTATGTAATTAAAATCGTTGCAGCAGCAGCACAGCGTCTGACTGCAAACGCGACATTTGAGAGTTCGATTCCCAGTCGGGGGAATTCATTATTTTCATTTATGTAATAATAATAATAAAGAAGTAGCTGTAAAAAATTCTTTCACAGGAACATAGATTTGAAAATACCACAAAACAGAACATAATAATAGAAACCAAAAATTATATAAAGAAAAATAAAACGAAACTAAAGTAATATATGGAAAACTCCCACCATTCTGTCCTATTACGGAAGGAAATTTCGCACACAAAACACGACTTTCCCTTAAGCCGGCTCGTTCTCACCCTTTGTTTTGGGATTGCGGCCGAGTAAAGCACTCGAGGGTATCGTTTAAAAGCTATATCTTTGCCACTTGCAAATAGTAGGCATACTCCGGAATATTCGTATAATGTCTGGTATATACGTAGATATACTGGCTAAAGTGCGAAATAGGCTTACTCTGTAAAGTGTTGAATTAGCTTAGTTTCTTTAAAAGCATTTTTACTTTTTTTTGCTTTTAATGAGCTTTGGCAGAAGGAACCTGGGAACCTAATGTTTGGACTCTCCGTTTCCATTAGGAGGCTGCTCAATTTGCGCCGAATTCTTGTGACATTGCGTGTTGAGTGTGGTAACTCAATGCCGCGCTTTGCTTCTTTACCAGAGTGAAGAAATGAAAATAGTAAATATTTTATTACCCTGAATGAGAATCGAACCCACATTCGTCGTGTTAACAGCCACATCATTCTGCCCGACCTCAAAAGTTATTAAAAAGATATTGTTTAAACACTTTTCTCTCTCGATAACTGACCATTTAAAGAAATTACCGACAAAAAAAATCTATAGAAAAACAAGCCTACAAAATTTCGACGTAGCTATATAAGAACGTAATATGGTTTAGTTAACTAGACTGCTTGGAAGGTTACGCACAAGAAATGTGGATGCGTTAGTATTTTTTCATGTTTTTTATACTACGCTTGTATGTAGAGAAATATTTTTTTAACAAGATTTTCTTTTTTTTTAAACATTTTTTAAAGTGTTATTCCACACTTAAAAAAGAAAAATACTTATTTAGAAAACGTGGCGCGGGTTCGAGTCCCGCTGCGATTCGATAATAATATCGACAAAGAAATTATTTAGAAAACGTATAAAAATTTTGAACGCAGCGGGACTCGAACACGCGCCACGTTTTCTAAATACGTTATTTATAAAAATATTTTTTTTTTAGCCTACTAAATGACTTTTTATATGATTTTATGACTAAAGTGTAGATTCAAGGAGCTCCTTTAAGTTTCAACGTCCTAGCTTCTTTCTACCTAAAAACTGAAGAAAATAATCGAAGGCAATCCAAAAGAAAAAATCCTCTACAGGGTGTATAAAATCAAATATATATCACCACTTAAAAACCTATTAAAGTTTAATAAAGACATAAAATTAGGGTCGTCACGCACCCGCAGTTCAAACATAAGGATGTTAGAGGGACCCAAGATTAAACATCGATAAGGCGTGAACGTGACTTGTGATTCGCTAACGATTTTCCTTTTTTGGGTACTCATTGACTTGCAAATTTTCTTTTGAAATACCTTAAGGAAGGAATTATAAAAGTATTTCTTTACATCCAATGGTAAGGTTGTCGAGGTTGTTTTTTGTTGATTAGAAAAAAAATATTTTCTTTTTTTTTTGTTAGTGGAGAACTATTCACAGTTTTAGCAGCTTCGACTGGTAAGGTTATCCTAGTATATTATGTATCTATTATACATATAACTTCTAAGAAGCGCAGCGTTAAATTCCGCCCTTCAACAGATTAGTTAACTGAGTGTCTTGACTCTAGATATTATACCTAAAGAATTCCGCGAATTTCCGAAAACAGAGAACGGAGTGTCTAAACACTAGATTCTCTACCCTGCTGTGTGCAGGATACAGGGTGACGCTAGAAAAAAATAACAAAAAAATCCTTAAAGCAAGTAGACGAGTACCCGAAAGTGAAATTAAACTACTCGGATAGACATATCCATTTTGGCCAAGACAGCCTTTTGATCGCTCGTGCGTTGTTAAAACCTCGCGTCATTAACAATAATGAGGCGGGAGGGAACTTAATGGAAGTTGTGGGCATTCTTGCCTCAAGGCTGGAGGAATTTACCAAAAGGATAGGATTATTTTACCCGAAAGTTTTATTTATATCAAGTGGAAGAGGCCAGTTGTGGCGCATGGGCACAAAGTGTGACTGTGAAATCGATTGGTTGCGGGTTCGATCCCCACTCGAGGAGATAAAATATTTAGTTAAATTTATATTTCCATTTCTTTGCTCTGATGTCAAAGCGCGGCGTTGAGTCTCGAGACCTTGGCGGAAAGTGGGGAACGGAGTGTCTTAACACTAGGTTCCCTCTGTCTACCCTGCTGTGTGCGGGATATAGTGTGAAGCTGATTTAAATTTAATTTTTTTTTGTCTGTAATTGTTACTTATTAGCATTTTAAAAATTGTTTTTCACTTAGGACAAAAGCATGCTTTTTTTTAGAAGGTAGCGGGATTTGAACTCACGCTTCTTTTATAATGTCCTAGCACTCTGACTTAACTTAGTGGTAAGTTTTGATGAGCTACATCGAAGTGCTTATGCGCATATCACAACTTATTAAGATAGTGACCATCTCTATAGGGTTGAGATGTTTTTCGAGTAGTTTTTTCTTTACGTTACAAAATACAAAAGATGTAAACATAAAAAAATGATTAGAAAAGAAAATATTATCGAAAAATAAAAAAGAATCCTGAGACCATCGAGACGCAGTGGCACAGCGTCTTATTATGAACGTTGAGTGAAAATTTTTCACTCCCTCTGTCTACCCTGTTATATGCGGGATATAGTGGGAACCTTTTTAGGTTACTATGTTCTTTTTATGGGTTCCCGCCGAATGATGAAAGCAACGCAAGCCGCAAATCTCAAATTCTCTTGGAATTAAAACCATTTGAAGATGAGTACTAGAAGAGAGATTAGGTAACCTCAAGATTTTCTTATATTGAGTGAATGTGGTCATTGAATTTTCAATCAAAAGATTGAAATATTTTGAAAAAGTTATATTTGTTCATATTTCCGCTTTTATAAATAAAAGAGATTTAGTTTACTTCCCACCCAATATTCGAAATATTGTGTATTTTGAAATGCTGGACCGCACCTTTATTACCATAGCATCGAAAATAAAATAATTGAAATAGAATTATTGCTTCGAATGACCATTTCAGACTACTAACACATTGGGCATAAGCATGCGGCTGTAAACGCGACAGATTGTGGGTTCAATTCTCACTCGAGAAAATTAAATATTTAATATTGTAATTTTCCTCGCTGTGGTAAATGAGCGGCGTTGAGTTAAAATGTTCAAAACGCAATGCTTCCAGAATTTGCCGGGAAATGAGATCCCCATTCCCCCACACCCCCCCACAGAAGTGTCTTAATGGAAATGGAGTAACACTAGGTTCCCAAATTCCCTCTGCTAATGTTCTGCTATGTGCGGGACATACCGTGAAGCTAAAAAAAAGAATTACCATTTCATCGTACCCACAACCACTCTGTTTATAGTGAAATGACCTCACTGTATCACAACGGTCTCACGTTGTTTTTTAGTGAAAATCATATTAAATTCCATTGCGTTGCTTATTAGGAAGTGGTCAACACGCGGCGTGGAATTCCACCACTTAACATGCAGTCTCTTAAATTAGTCGTTGCAGTATATATGTCATCGTTATCGACAGGTTCTCTTATCTTACTCCTCTATATGTAGGATACTTACTAACTAACTAACTTAATAACTAACTTACTAACTGACTTACTAACTGACTTACTAACTAACTTACTAACTAACTGACTTACTAACTGACTAACTAACTTACTAACTAGCTTACTAACTAACTTACTAACTAACTTATTAACTAACTAACTAACTCACTAACTAACTCACTAACTAACTCACTAACTAACTAACTAATTTACTTACTACCTTACTACCTTACTTCCTTACTAAGTTACTTACAGAGTGAAATTATAAGATAAACATATTTTAAAAGATTTTATTCTAAAAATCGAGTTATACTCTCCTGCTCCCAGCCCACATTGGTCATTTTAGTAATTAGTCCGACAGAGATGGTACTTCCCCCAAGTTGAATAAAATACTCAATCTTAAAAGTTTTCATATTAATTAAGTACACGAATACTTTTCCCAGGGAACCTAACCGAAGTTAATTTCAAAAGTTTGCACCAACTCTCGTGAATGATTAAAAATAATCGGCTTACAGATTCGAAGTTTGTTTTCAATTACTTGCTTTTTGTTCTCCGTAGGTACCAATTTTATGATTCTGGATTTTGTGATTTATTCTTTTTTAATTTCACAAATATCTTTTAATATAATAGATGATTTAGTAACTGGTGACTGTGTTATATAGAGAAAGAATATTGCAATTTTGACTAAAAGTACTTTTTTCGGTTCTTCAAGAGAGAATCCGGATTTTATTTTCGACCGAATTTGAGATATTATATGATGGGCTCAATATTTTTAACAGGAAAAGTGAATTCGAACCCACAACTCTCGCGTATCTAATTATATGTATATAGACCACTACATTGGTAATTATTCAAATACTAAACAATAGTAATAGTACTATAATTGAATTGATTTCTAGTTTTTAACAATATAGCACGTGAAATTCTTGAAGACCGTCGTGGCCCAGTGACTCAAACGTACATAGTAAGCGTGACGGTCGTGGGTTAATTTCGCATTTGGGGAATTCATCTCCCATTTTTTATACTTTCATTTTCTCGTTCTATATACCGTGTTCAGAGTGAAATATTATTTATACATTTAAATAATATAAATGTTAATAAATATTAGTTATACATTTATGTATTAGAAATATTTTTTATGTATTTAAAGTGTTATTCCACACTTAGAAAAGATAAATACTTATTTAGAAAACCTATAAAAATGTGAAAGTAACGTTAAAATTTTTATACGTTTTTTGCATAGATTATTATTTTAAAATATTTATACTATTATAAATATTTTCTTAATCTGTAAAAAAAAATACGTAGAGTTCCTCTATATAAATATATAGTACGAAAAGCAAATAAACCGACCGGAAAGCAGAAAGTAGAGTGATTTATCACAAGTTTTACAATACCTGTCACGAAAAATACGTGCCAAGATTACACAAACACGTAAACAGGTAGAATTCGAAACGATATTCTGAATCTTATCACGTATTACTGAAATTATTGGATATCTCGTTTTTTTTGTATTAAAATTTTATAATAATATTTGCTCTATGTTATTTTTTGTTTTTGCGTGGACCTGGTATTCTGTGTAGTGTTAAAGTCCGTCATTTATTTTTCGCCCAGTTTTCGAGACATTTCATATTGAGTAGTGGAACTCAACGCCACGTCGTTTATGAAATTTAAACATGTTTATTGGTACCGACTCTAAGAATAATAGATTTAAAATAGTAGGTATATACTAAAAAGATTTTTTTTTTATTTATTTCCTTTTGTTGTAGCTTAACGCTATATCTCGCACACAGCAAGGTAGAGAAGAGGGAATCAGGAAACCCAGTGTTAAGACACTCCCTTCCCCATTAATAGTTTCGTTCGCCATTAGCACTAGCGAATTCTTGAGGCTTTGCGTATTTAATTGTGAAACTCAACGCCACGTTTTGCACTGGATAGAGAAAATTAAAATATTTAAAATTTTATTTCCTCAAGTAGGAGTTGAATCTTCCAGCTATCGTGTTTAACGTCGCACGTCGAATAAAATATTTAATAACTTTATTTCGTAGCTGTGGTAACCAAACAAAGCGCGGCGTTGAGTTCTGCCATACAACACGCAATGCCTCGAGAACTCGCCGAAAAATGCGGATCGGAATTATCCTAAGTTCTCTCTACCTGTCATGCGGAAAAAAAATCTTATTCCCAAAGATTACAAGAAGATTTATCAGTTTCAGCTAGCAAATATCTTATATCTGATATCTAAGCCGTGTCAGAAATATGGGCAACTTTTGCACCTTTTTCTTGGTTTATCGTAACACAGTGGTCTATTGTGTACACAATATAATCGGTGAACCTTGGTTTTGTTTTTTTGTTTTTCTTTTTAGCTTCGCGCTGTATCCCTAGCGGAATAGCCAGAGAGAATAGAGCTCTAAACTCTACTGTCTCCATATTCCACTTAGCTATTTATAATTCTGTCCACTTCCGCCGTTCTTGACACGGCGTATTGGGTCGCGGTGCCCAACGCCGCTTCCGATACGTTGGCAGGTTTTGTTATATTAGAACATTAAAGATTTTTGTTTTTCCAATCATTATATAACATTTTTTTTATTTTTTTATGACAAAAGAGTGGTGACAGTATTTGATCTTAAACGCGATTGTTGTAGGTTCGATTTCTACTCGAGAGAATAATTATTATTTAATTTTTAACAATTCCTTTTTCTTTGTCCTGGTAAACACACTGAATACTTTGAGTAACTTAAAGTTAATTTACCTATAGTTAGAAGAAAAAACATATATAAATTTATTTATATTCATTCATCTTAATATTATTTATGTTAATTATTTAACACTTCGTTTGAGGCCGGTCGTGGCGCAGCGGCACGAGGTGTGACTGCAAAACCAACAGAATTCGGCAGAAAGTGGGGAACAGAGTGTCTTAACACTAGGTTCCCTCTGCCTACCCTGCTGTGTGCGGGATACAGCGTGAAGCTAATTTAATTTAATTTTATTTTAACTTCGTTATGAATTGAAAAGCTGAAAGCTGAAATAAAATAAGGAACACGCATCAAAAGTTTCTTTAAACCTGATTAAGTTATGTTTACGGTTAACTTTAATTGTAAGACTGCGTTTGACATTATAAAGTGTTCAGGAATTTCCTGAAGATTTTAAAATATATCGTATTTCATATTCTATTTTATTTAATTATAAATATAAGGCCGTTGTGGTGCAACGGCATACGGGTGAGACTCTAAACGCGATGGTTGCGTGTTCGATCCTCGCTAGGGGAAATGAATTATTATTTAATAATATTTTTATTTATTTGTTCCGGTAACAAGGTAAAACGCAGTGTTAAGTTCCGCCACTCCATGCGCAATGCCTCGAAATTCATCGGAAAGTGGAGAATGGTGTATCTCACACTAGGTTCCATCTGCCTCCCTAATAAAGAATCTTAGTATTAAGACACTCTTTTTCTCACTTGCCAATCTTTTTTTGTGACTTTACGTTTGAGTGGCGGAGTCAACATCACGCTTGATCTTATTACCGCCGAAGAAACGAAATTAAATCATTCCTCTGAGTGGAAATCGAATCCACGATTATCGCGTTTACAGTCAGGCGCTAGGTTCCCTCTGCCTTCCTTGCTATACGCAAAGATAAATAAAGAAAAAATAATATCTTAACAAAGAAAACAGACAAACCGTATAGCAAAGACGACTAATTGGCGATTAGCTGCTATAAGGATAGCTCGATCGGATCGCTTGTTTTTAGAATTTCTGAACAAAAATATTGGAAATATCTTGATATCTTTTATATTTCGAGGTGTCTTTTTTCTCATTTCTGATGTCGAAATTAATTTTCTCGTGCTATAACTGAATGCGATCTCAATTGGCAAGTACTTTTTGTGCTATAGAAATTCTATTCGCTGGTAAAGCAATTTGGTTAGTAATTTTATTTATTAGTGAGGTATTGGAGGTCGATTCCTTTTTAAGAATGATTTTTCTGTTTTTAGCCCCCGACGGGAAGAGAGTGGTGGCGTAAAAATTACTTATTTATACGTATGTCATGTAGCTGTAGCATGTAGCTTCACGCTGTATCCCGCACACAGCAGGGTAGGCAGAGGGAACCTAGTGTTAAGACACTCCGGTTCCCACTTTCTGCCGAATTCTGGAGGTTGAGTGGCAGAACTCAACGCCGCACTTTCCTTGACACCAGAGCGGAGAAATAGAAATATAAATTTAAGTAAATATTTCATCACCTCGAGTGGGGATCGAACCCACAACCAGTCGGTTTTACAGTGACACTTTGTGGGGCAAAAAGTGTCACTGTCACGCCACGACTGGCCTCAAATCCATCAGGCCAGGCTCGGGCCATCGTAGTAACTAAACGAATGGACCGGTTATAATCTGTTTTTTTTTCATTAAAAATTTCTCGTGATACATTTTTTAAAGATAGTCAGCTATATTTTTTAAAGAAAATTGTTTGTCAGTCTTATAATTATAATATAGACAGTGATCGATCCCGCTTATAACAGCAGGGTAGGCGAAAGGGGCCCAGTGCCAAGACACTTTGTTCCCCACTCTCCGTCTAAATTTTGAGACATTGCTTGTTGTTATATTCGCGCTTTGTATTCTTTTTTTATATAAAAAAAATTCTTCTTATTATTATAATATGTTGTTAATCACGGCCATGCATCTCTTACTACACTTGACTTACAGCGTATATGCACATAAATTTTAATGATAATCCTGTTTTCAGCGTTGTGATTATCTGAAAAAGCTGAATATTGTGATTTTACCCTCTTTTTCCAGAGAGACAGAAAAGAGTGTTAAGACAATTCGTTCTACATTTTTCCTCCCCTTTTTCTGATATTGCTTATTGAGTGGAGAAATTTACTCCCTCGATTTCACTTAGGAAGTATAATGGAACAATAAAAGAAGATTTCTTAACATTCCAGACACAGCCAAAAACAGATTTTAAGTTTCACAATCAAAAGAAACCAATTTTTTGGCTACAACTGTAGGTACAGCTCGTAAAAAAAAATAAAAATAAAAATAATCCAATTAATCCACTAAAACTCGTTGAAGGGCGAAAAAGTATCGAGCGTAGAAAAATCTAGAAGCCACACAACGGCATTAAATAAAGCTCATTACACACACTGTCATAATCCCATGTATATAATACGTAGGTAGCGTCAGCGCAAAAATAAACCTATAAGTTGATTATATATTTTTAAACTTCTATTTTTATACAGAATACGTCATATAAAATAATTATAAGTGATGATTGACGTCAGTGTGGTGTAGGTGAATTAGTTTATACGATGGTCGTAGGTTTGAATTCATCACTGTAAGCAAAAATATGTATATAGCAAAAATATGTTATATATGCATGTATAATAAAGTATCGAGGCCGTCGTGGCACGGTGTGATTGTAAACGCGACGGTTGTAGGTTCGATTCCCACTTGGGGAAATGTAAAAATATTTAATTCTCGCTCTGGTAGAAACAAAGCGCTGCGTTGAGTTTCGCAACAACAGTGGTGGGGAATGGAGGGCGAAGAAAATGGATTCTTTTTTTTTTAACCTGCTACGTACAGGTTACAGCGTGAAATTAAATAAAGATACTGTAGGCATATAGGAAGCAATGAAATATAAATAATGACTGAAAGCTTTGTATGTAGGTTCTATAGCAATATAACGCGGCGTTGAGTTCCGCTACATAACACGCAATGCTTCCATATTTCGGCGAAAAGTGGAGAACGGAGTGTCTTAATAGCTTCGCTGTGCCTAACCTGCTGTGTGCGTGATATAGCGTGAAGCTGATTTTTTTTTTGTTTTTTATATAAAATATTATGTTGCATTTTAGGTCTGTCCGTCTGGTTTTCATTCTGGTAGTACTTTTAAAACAATAAGAGTAAAAATGGTAGTTTTAAAGTTGTAATAACTCTGTAAAGTTCCGCGGATAATGCGAGAACAGGGTAAAGTAAGGTCTTTGTTAAGTAATGTCTCTTTTCCTTTGAGAAAGTATAAAAAATTTAAAATTTAATTATTTGTGTTAGGAGATGATTTTTTTTTGTTTTTATTTTAATACTAAAATTACTTTTTATTTAGCTTACACTGTATATATCAGGGTTAAAGGATCTTAGTGTCAAGGCACTACGCTCTTTCTTTTTGCCCGAATTCGAAATATTACATGTTTAATGGCGGAACTCAACGTTGGATTTTTTACGGGCAGAATGAAAAATTAAATATTTTACGTTCTCCTATCTATTTCTGCTATCTCTTATCTATTATCTGTTATAGAGATAGACTTATATGGTCCCATTTTATAGTAATATTAATTTATTTAACACTAATTGAATCTAAATTTCAACAACCAGGCCATAGTCAATTTTGTTTACAGAACATATTCTTGGAAACGAAATTAAAAGTTCACTACTATTTTATCAGATTTTCGATAAATATGTCACGCAACGGCGTGGCGGGTCACGGCCTCTCCACGTTTAATGAGAAATATAATGATTTCCTTTACGGTTTTTCCATTTTCAATGTCGGGTTTAAAGAATAGGGGTTGAAATATTTGTGTATTGAATTTTTACTTGAAAAACTTGAGTCTGCGGGTTGAAAATATTTCACTGGTATCGTTCAAGCGTTTTAAGCTTAGCCGGAGGGTGTGACTTTGAATCCAGCAGCTTGTGCAATGGCAAGTGTGTGAATGTAAATGTGAATATTGGGTTTGATTACCATTCGGGGGAATGAATTTCCTTGCTTTGATAACAAGGCAAAGCGCGGCGTTGACCTCCGCCACTCAACACACCATGTCTCCAAATTTGGTGTGATGTTTCTAGTCTACAAAAGGCCTACCCTACTATGTTTATACTGTCCGAACACTTGATTGTGATTGAAGACCCTAGCAGCCCTCTAATTTATAAGAGATATTTATACAGCATTTTAGAAAAAAATGTGTACACTAATAAAATATAAAAACTGCATAAATTATTTTAATTATCTGCCAAAAAATAATTAATTCACCGAAATAATAATAAGTAAAATGCAATTCTATGCTTTGAGAATATATTCAAAAAAATAATTTCACAAAAGGCACCTTTAAAGTAACATACTTCCAAACACACCTACTAAATTTCAAACTGTATCAGCAGTTCGAGATATTCTATGAGTCAAATCAAATGGAAACTTTGAATAATAACTAACGCTATTATCATCTATTTTCTTATAATTTAACTTGGTACATTTAACAAATTGAGAATATTATTTTCGATTGTTTTGTTTTTTGAATTTTCTTTTATTTTTGTTGGCTCGTTTCTCACTGGAATTAATAATTTTAAATTCCCTCCGATAACAAGACAGAGCGCAGTGTTGAGTTACCCTATTAAATACGTAATGTCTCGAAAACTGGGCGGATAATGGGGAACGGAGACTCAGTTCCCCATTATCCTATTAAGGTTAGGTTCCCTTTGCATATCTTGTTATGCGGGAAACGGTAAAAACGATTAAAGTTAAAAAATTGTATAACGATAATAATATAATAATTGTATCAAATGAGTTATTGTACTCTAAAATACGATTTTAGGTTCACGCTTCAAGTTGGTAAGGTGGAGTGTCAATACACTCCACTTTCCGCCCAAACCAAATCACCAAACGATTTCACAAATATAAAAATCCAGCTGTATTTTAATTTTGAAAAAATATATTATCCTAAAAAAGCACAAGCGTGTGGCTTTAATAACGATAGATTATGGGTTCGATTTCCACTCGAGGAAATGAAATAATCAAAACGGAAGCCAGAGCAGAAGAAATGGAAAACCATTTTCCTCGCTTTGGTTACGAGGCAACCGCGACGTTGATTCCCAAGATTCAACACGCAATGCCGCCAGAATTCGGCGGAAAGTGGGTAACGGAAGAGTCTAAACGGGAACGGAGTGTCTTAATTTTAGGTTCCCGCTTTCTCACTGTGAGCGTAATACAGCGTAAAGCTAAAAAAAGGGTAGCAAAATAATTTAAGTAAACTCAGTTTAAAACTGAAAATTTCATAAAACATAATAAACATCTTTCAAAAGCAGCTTGACAAGTAACTCGCAAAAGCAAGCAAACTGATGAAATGAATTAGCTGCAAAGAAATAGGTTGTGTCAACTGTCTCTATTGAAAACTGGGCGCTTTTTACAGTGTTTGGTGTCTAAATTTTTAAAATTGCTTTTGGTATTCATTTCTTTTCAATTCTGTTTTTTTTTAAGCTGTGCTTTTCTTTTTGTTGATTTTATTTGTACTCCGGCGTTAAATTCCGCCCTACAAATTTTATTCAGGATTACGAGCCGAAAGCGGAGGACTGAGTGTCTTGACTCTAGCTTCTTTCTGATTATTCTGCTATATGTAAGGTAAAGTGTGATGCTAACAAACGGAAATATAATGATAAAAAAAACACAAAGTTGTATCTGTTCCTAATATAATAATAAATGAAAAATACCTTCTCGGCTTCATATTCAAATTGTTGCATTTGACCAGCAGAACTCACGCGGCACTTCTTCTTGTTACGCGAACGAAGGAATGTGAGTAACTCATTATTTAGAGTGGGAATCAAACCCACAACCTTTGCGCTTACAGACAAACACCGTGGTATTGTGCTACAACGTCGGGACGATGTTACAAAACAATTTTAAATCTTCTTCTATTTGCTTCAACGAAATCGAACCTATAACCTTTTGAACCTAATATCAACTTCAAACTTTAAACAAACCTTAAATAATATTAACAATTTTCCATAAATTGTGACAAAAACACGGCAATTGTAAATGACATTAAATATAATAAACAGGAAAAGAGATTCGCTTTTACATTTCGTATTATAAAACCGCTAGCGATCCGCTCGCGGTTTCGCCCGCTTCTATAGTAAATAAATAAATAAATAAATCAGCTTCACGCTGTATCCCGCACACAGTATTGTAAGCAGAGGGAACCTAATGTTAAGACACTCCGTTCTCCACTTTCTGCTGAATTTTTGGAGGTGTTACGTGTTGAGTGGCAGAACTCAACGCCGCCCTTTGCCTCAACACCAGAACGAAGAAATGGAAATATAAATTTAAATAAATATTTCATCTCTTTGAGTGGAGTTCGAGCCCACAACCAGTCGGTTTTACAGTTACACCTTGTGCCCCTGCACCACGACTGGCCTCTTACTGATTTTAAGTTATTTATTCAGCTATTTATTCTACCATCGGAATTATTTACGTTTTTTATTAACATTATCAATTTCAAAGAAAATATTCATACATTGATAGCTAAGATTATAGCTTTTTTCTTTAAAATTGATATATAACTTATTTTATTATTGAACCGATTTAAATATAACAAACAAATTTTTAAAGGAAGTTTGTTCAAATGCAATATTGAAAATTGCACTAAATTCAGTTAACCAGTTTCTGAGCTAAGACGCATAGACGAACAGACAAAAAATCTTTCAACTATTGTTTTGGATTCTATTACATTCCTATATGGCAACAATAATAGATTTTCTCATATTTTTAAACATTTTTTTAAAGTGTTATTCCACACTCAGGAAAGAAAAATACTTATTTAGAAAACGTATAAAAATTTGAACGTAGCGGGACTCCAGGAGGCGCGGGTTCGAGTCCCGCTACGTTCAAATTTTTATACGTTTTCTAAATAAGTAGATTTTCTCATACTTTCTTCCATATACAGACAGCGATCAGTTATAATTTTATTCTATATATAGATAAATTTTGATATATATTTATAACGTGGTTATGTAAAGTAAGCAGCGGGTCAGGGCCGTGGAAATTATGATGGTATATAATATTAACAACTTCCTTATTGTTAAATGTATGTATGTTTTGACTATAAACGCGATGATTGTGAGTTCGATTCCCACTCAGTGGAACGAAATATTTGACTGGAGAATGGAGTGTTTTAACACTACGTTCCCTTTGCCATCCTATATATGGGATGCAGTACGAAACTAAACAAAAGTACGTAGGGGTCATTGTAGCGTAATGTAATAGCGTCTTTTTAATATTTTTAAAGTGTTATTCCACACTTAGGAGTGGTCGGTTTCCAGAAGCGGGTTCGAGCCCCGCTACGTTTAAATTTTTATACGTTTTCTAAATAAGTAATAGCGTCTTACTGAAAACACGATAATTGTTGATCCAATCCCCTATTTCTAAGACAAATCACAGCGTTGAGCTCCGCGTTACAACACAAAATATATTTATATATCTCTAGAAACCGGGCACGGTATCTTGACAATGAGTTTTTTGCCTATGTGGAAAAGACATAAAACGAAAAACAAAAATGTTACATACATTGGAGGACAGAC
>JAATLQ010012618.1:121413-140002 GCA_013421005.1 Heliconius erato x Heliconius himera | reverse complement strand
TTCCTTTCTGATTAGAACCATTCAGTGTTCTTTGATAAATGGGTCATCCAACAAATTTTTTATCATGACTAGTAGTTTCTGAGATTATTCCGTTCATCAAACAATTTAGTAATATTAGTACAAACATACATTAGTATATATATACATTATAAAAGTATCAGAGAACAGTGGTGGCGCAAGGGCACAGCGTGTGACTGTAAAATCGACTGGTTGTGGGTTCGATCCCCAATCGAGAAGATGAAATATTTACTTAAATTTATATTTCAATTTCTTCGCTCTGGTGTCGATGCAAAGCACGGCGTTGAGTTCTGCCACTCAACACGTAATGCCTCCACAACTCGGCGGAAAGTGGGGAACGGAGTGTCTTACCACTAGGTTCCCACTGCCTACCTTGCTGTGTGCGGGATACAGCGTGAAGCTGATTTATGTATTTTATTTATAAAAGTATCAGTCATATATTACAAAGTTTTCTCCAACTACCCTCAAAACAGTTAAATATGATATTACGACATAGCTTTCGAACATTTCCAATAAATGCTCTATAAATTCCGCCCAATAGGTGTTTCCGAGACACCATAATGATTTCGGCTAAGTCACGTACAACGAAAGTAATAAATATCAGCTGTCTGTCTGTTCTGTTATTTGTTTCTTGGGGCTTGGTTCGTGTATTGTTTTTGTTTTTTTTTACGATTCATAATGTAAATTAGATTAAAAAAAAAATTGAATCAGCTTCACGCTGTATCCCGCGCACAGGAGGGTAGGCAGAGGGAACCTAGTGTTAAAACACTCCGTTCCCCACTTTCTTCCGAATCCTGGAGGCATTGCGTGTTGAGTGGCACAACTCTACGCCGCGCTTAGCCTCGACACCAGAGCGATGGAAATATAAATTTAAGTAAATATTTCATCTACTCGAGTGCGGATCGAACCCACAACCAGTCGGTTTTACAGTCACACTTTGCGCCGCTGCGCCACGACTGGCCTCAAATTAGATTTTTGTTTTTTTATTATTATTAGGATGTATAATACCTTTTTTCTCGTAACTTCCTTATTGCGGTTTGTTTTTTTGAAGTTTTATTTATTAAAGAAAAAAAGTTCCCTTTGTCTTTCGTTTCTTTTTCAGTAAAGTAAGTGAGTGTCGAAGTTTAGGTAAAAATCAATGTTTTTACAAATTGTATTTATGCTTGATAAATGTTCAAGTAAATTCATTTATTATATTTCAACTTTAGGTTATTTATGTTTGTAACATACCTTAAGCGCGGCGTTGAGTTCTGCCACTCAACACGCAATGCCTCCCGAATTCGGCAGAAAGTGGGGAACGGAGTGTTTTAACACTAGGTTCCCTCTGCCTACCCTGCTGTGTGCGGGATACTGCGTGAAGCTGATTTTATTTTAACATACCCTATTTTAAAGAGAACCTAGTACTAAAACACTATATACATATACACCCATTATTTTAATTACTATATACATTTTGGAGGTTGCATGTAGAGTTACGGAACTCAACGCTACGCATTGTTTACCAAAGTGGTGAAATGAAAATAATTTAATTATAATTATTACTCGAGTGGGAATCAATCCCAATCAAATTACGTTTTATTCTTTTATTTTCTATAGAAGCCGTAGTGGCGCAGGGCTAGCGTGCGAATGTAAACGCGACTGTTGTGGGTTTGATTCTCACACGTGGAAATTAAATATTTAATATTTTTATTTCCTCGAATTGGTAACGAGGCGCGGCGTTAGGTTCCTCAATTCAACATGCATTGTCTAGAAAATTCGGCGGAAAGTGGGGAACGGAAGTGTTTTAATGGGAACGGAGTGTCTTAACACTAGGTTCCCAAGTACTGCCTACTCTAGAATTTATGGAATAGAGCGTGAAGCTATAAAAAATCTGTGAAGTGTCTATACACTTTACAGATTTCTATAAAACACAAACATTTTCAAGATATTAAGTCATCGTCATCGTGTTAAGTGGCGTAACTCAACGGCATTATTTGTCATGTTGGTAGAGCGAGAAAATTAAAATATTCCTATGGAAACGAATTAAATGAAAATATTCCTATGGAAACGAGTGGGAATCGAACTCGCAACTCTCTAACATGAACACAACTGCTGCGACACGACGGCCTCGAATATATATATTTTTTTCAGCTTCACTCTGTAGGCGGGGAACCTAGTGTTAAGACACTCCTTACCCTGTTTTCCACCGAATACTGAAGGCATTGCGTGTTGAGTGGCGGAACTCAACGCCACGCTGTGCCTCGACACCAGAGCGAAGAAATAAAAATATAAATTAAAATAAATATTTCATTTCCTCGAGTGGGGAAGAACTTGTTAGCTAAGAGACTTGTTAGCATGTCCCGGCAACATGTGTAATCACACTATGACTTAATTGATTGGATGACCTTCTGTTAACATAAAATTTATATAGTGAAAGCTTACCGAGTTGATTCGATATTATTAATTTTATATTTAAAAGTAGCAGTAAGCGGAACTCAACGCCGCGTCTTGTCTTGTTACTAGAGCCAATTAAGAGCATAGTAAGTCAAGTAGTCAGTAGAATCCAATGCCGTAGTTTCTATAACTAGCAACCAAAGAGAACGATATATAGAGACGACCTATCATATTTTCAAAATAAATAAAAAAACTGTCTTAAAAAGGAACGCGTGTTGTTGTTAACAAATAACGAAATTTTATCACTATTTTTAAGCACTTTCCTCAAAGTTATCCAGAAAAAAGTATTTTCTGAATGTGGCAAAGTGAAACTCTAATATAATTTAAAAGTATAAAAGTAAATTTTGATTTCTTACTTCCACTGAAAATGAATACTGCGTGGAAATCTGTTCGAGACTAATTAATAAGTTTTTATTGACATCAAAAACTTTCTAGTGGTTGAATAAAACTTTATAATTTATTATCACAGCCACAAGTTTCGACCGACCAGGTCGGTTTGCAGGAGGCGCGGGTTCGAGTCCCGCTACGTTCAAATTGTTATACGTTTTCTAAATAAGTACAGTTGATGATCTTAACAAGATATTGCGTAATCGAGAAATAGACTTTAATACAGTCTTGATTAACTATCCTTGATGCAGTTGCGATGGGTGCGAATTCATATCCTACTCGGATAAAAAAATATTTTCTTGTTACCGTAAAGTGATACCGATAAATTAAATCAGCTTCACGCTGTATTTCGCACACAGCAGGGTAGGCAGAGGGAACCTAGTGTTAAGGCACTCCTTTCCCCACTTTAAAATCCACCTATAAAATGTCTCTGATGTCAAGATTTATGTAAGAATAGTAACATGGAATACTAATACTTGTTGATCCGTATGAGTGAGAATTACAGTTTATGAGTTCAGAAATATTTTTATTTTATAGGAATTTCTAACGGAGAAAACAGGAAAACACACAAAAACAAAAGCTTTTCAGCCAAGTTTTTCTTCTTTTCTTTTAGTTTCACCTTATTTCCCGTATGTAGCAGGATAGGCAGAGGTAACCTAGTGATAAGCCACGCCACCTTTCTTACACCTCTTAATTTTTGAGATATTACGTGTTTTTGAAATTTTTCATTATAATTTGATTAAATGTACACTCTTTTTACAATTTTTTTTCGTTGAGCACAGTATCCCACACATGGCAGAGTAGGCAGAGGTAATATGGAAACCTAGTGTTAACACACTCCGTTTCTATTAAAACACTTCCGTTCCCCAATTTACGTCAAATTCTCAACGCATTGCGTAATCAGTGGTAAAACTCAACGACGCGCTTTGCCTACTAACCAGAGCAAAGAACTGAAAATATTCAATATTTCATACCCTCGAATGGGAATCGAATTTACAACCGTCGCTTTAACAGCTATTACTTGGTGGAATAATTCCAGTTTCTATTCAGAAAATAGTCCGAGAGATGGCAGATAATTTCGTGTTTCATTCAAATTACGTAACAATCCTGTATGAATTATGTAATAGCTTGAACACGGAGGTCCAGTAGATATCGTGGGTTTTAGTCGAAATTTATATAAGGTACGCCTATTTTGATTTACTAATTTGTGGGCCGTTGTACGTGGAGGACGTCGTAGCAGATGTGCGGTAGGCACGTAGGTTGTGTATTCGATTCCCACTCGAGGGAAATAACGAAATTAATCGTGTAAAATTGAGTTGCGCCACTCAACACGCAATGCCTCAAGGATTTGACGAAAAATAGGGAACGCAGGTGTGCTAACAGGGTACATTGTGAAGATATAAAAATGTAGGTATTAGGTTTTATATAGAGTGAAGTTAGTTTCAAGACTTTGTTCTGCACTATTCACCCTAAATCGAGACATTCCGTTTTGAATGTCAAAACTCGACGCCGCCTTTTGCGTTCGCCTTAGAAAATGAAAATAAATCATTCCTATAAATTATAATCAAACCCAAGACAGTCTAGCTTACCACTGTGTCACGGCCACAGCTATGTATTTAAATATTAAATATTCCTTACATTTTTATACAAGAACTTGACGGTTCTATCGTATTCTACATTTGTCGCCAATCTTATCTTATCTTTTAATCAATCTCTTGAGATAAGACACGATATTACCATAATCTTATTTGAAAATTTTATTAATAGAAGGACCTTAGGGATTTGATTATATCTATGAAAGAAAATGAGGAAATAGAAGTGTAAAATTATTATTATATAAATTTTAATAAGTACTTTATTTCCTGTTTCTTTTTGTATTCAAATATTACAATGTTTTAAGATTTCATGGCGCAGTGTCGCAGTGTCGTAGTGTAAACGCGACGGTCTCGGATTCAATTCTCATTTGGGGGAATTAATTCGTTTCATTTCCTCGTTCTGATAACAAGACATAACACGGCGTTGAGTTCCGCCAGTAGGTACTTGAAGTACAACATTATCGCGTATCCTGCATATAGCAGAGTAGTTAGTGGGAACCTAGTGTTAAGGCACTCCGTTCCCCATTTTCCGCTGAATTTTTCTAGGCATTGCGTGTTGAGTGGCAAAATTCAACGCTTTGCGGCGATTCCCTTGGTGCCAGAGCAAAAAGAAATGAAAATAATAATGCATAATAATTAATTCCCCAGAGTGGGGATTGGACCCACAACCACGCGTTATCTTGTGCCCCTCTGCCACGACGGCCTCAATCCTTATAATATTTTCCAATATTATTTTAAGTGCGGAACGGAGTGTCTTAACACTTGCATCCATCTGCCTACCCTGCTGTGTGCAGGATACAGCGTGAAGCTGATTTAATTTTATTATTTTAATTTATTATTTTTAATATTAATTTTAAACATTTTTTTTCCCCCAACATTTTTCGTATAGGGAAGTTTTGTAAAATCTTTAAACAGCACAATAAAGGTGCTAACAATAAAAGTTGTGTAACAATAAGTAATCGGTTAGAGCGCTAGGATGCTTGGATGGACGAGACAAGGTTTCCAATTTTATATATTTTTAGAGATTATTTTTTAATATTAAATAGCAAATCTATCTAACAAAGGCGATTTTATAGCTTGGCACTTTATCCCGCATATAACAGAGTAAACAGAGAGAACCTCGTGTTGAGACATTCTCATTAAGACTCTTCCGAGGCCCGCTTTTTTGTTTTTCTTTTATGGAAAAGACAAGGCAAACGAACATAGGAGTCACCTGATGATAAGTGATCACCGCCGCCCACGACCCAATACAGTACCAGAGGAACTACACGCGTTGCCAGCCTTAAAGTTACCCATGTCGTATCGACCGGGAAAGACTGCCGCAGGTACGCCAGTCCATAGTCGCGTGGAGCGTGGAAGGAAGTTCCTACTGAACACACAGCGCAGGACCAGGTGGTGTGGATGGTATTTTACTTTGTAACGTACTATGCTGTTAGAAAATTGGAGGCAGGTCAAGCAGTTCTTTACAATAATCCTCATGATAAATGCGGTAGAAAACGCACAGCGAGAAGACGTTTTTATGCAAAGCCAAAGTGTCAAACCTTTCACAGACTCGGGTGGCTCTACGTTATATTCGATCAAATAGTTCAAGGTAATACTTGGGTGCTCCAGCTCTAAGATGAGAACAGAACTCCATATGAGGTCGAAGCCAACTTGGTCTTGCTTTCCAGATAATTGCAATACTGGCAATCACTCGAAACATTAAAGCCCAATATGCTGATACTGGGCGCGGCCTTAAAGAGATTGGTTTGGAAGACTAGCGAAACGACAAATGAGAATTAATTAGTGGTGAATGCGCAAACTTGTGTCTTCTATGAGTTGAATTTAATCAAGTTCCTTTCACCTGATGAGATGAATTTCCCGAGGGATGCCTCAATAGAAGACACAAGTTTATTTCAGCACTGGTCAGCGTTTTCTTGAGAAAGACCTACGTAAATGTTAGAATCTACTAATACTCGTATATAAAAGCTAAAAAAAACATGTCTTAAAATGCACTGATAAGCAGAAGAACAGCGTAGGGGACGCGACCACGAAACCTTCGCCATATTCACACTAACGAAAAAAAAATTAAATATTCATTCCCCTGAGTGGGAATCATACCCGCAACCACTGGCCTCTGGTAAAAGAGAACTTAGTGTTAAATTACTCTTCCTGAGATTAGTGCGTTTAATGAAACAAAATCTCAGCAGCTAAAGTATTGCCGAAGTAATAAGTAAGAAGAAAAACACTTTCTGATAAAAAAATGCAAATACATTCAACACTCGGTCAGTATCAAAAAGGAAATTGAAATCGTCATTCTCATGTTAAATTTTGTGTATAAATCAAATAATTTCACGAAGATACGTTTCTAATTTGATAAGACTGGGACTCACTCGATCTGAGTGATGCGATGAATTTTTTCAAATGAAATATGGTAATAAGAAAATAAATATTTTATATTAAAAGGTACATGGAACCTGGTGCTATGACGCTCAGACCCCACTTTCTGTCCAATCTTTGCGTGGCAGAACTCAACGCCACTTTTTGACCAAAGGATGCTAATATTATTTAATTTCATCGAGTGGGAATCGAACCTAGAGCCCGACGTCTACAGTCACACTCAATGAGATTAATTACTTACTTAATAAGACTTAATAAGATTATGCCACTGTGCCACAACTAGCCCCAATGAATATAAATATTTTTCCAAATAAGAGTTTCCTATATTATAGCCAAAACGTCTGGAGCAGATGTTTGGACTTTCATCGTGAAAAGGTGTAATATTTGTGGTACTGAAATGAAAAAAATTCCGAGTGCTTTTTAAAACATGTTTTTTTTAGCTTTTCGGCGTAACCTACATACCTATAACAGGATAGCAGAGGGAACCTAATGTAAAAGCTCTCCGATGCCATTCTTTCACCCGATTTTCGAAACATTGCGTGCTAAATGACGAAACCTAACGCCATATTTTGTCTTGTTATCAAAACGAAAAAATAAAAATAATAAATTTTCTCGAGGTGTGAAAAAACCAATAACTGTAGCGATACGTTTAAACTTTTATGCTTTTTTTTCTTTACACTATGTACCGCATATCGTTGCCATTAAGAAACTTTCCGTTTCTCACTTTCCGCGATATCCTGGAGGCATTGCGTGTTAAATGGTGGAATTCAACGCCGCGCGTACCAGAGCGAAGAAATAAAAATATTTTACTTCAAATGGTAATATGTACACAAAACTTGTTGCGTTTATAGTAACACGCTTGTGCCCCTGTGCCACGATTGGGCTCTTCAATATAACAGTACAGTCATTAAATTAGCTTCACGCTCTATCCCGCACACAGCAGGGTAGGCAGAGGGAACCTAATGTTAAGACACAACGTTCCTCACTTTCTGCCGGATTCTGGAGGCATTGCCAGTTGAGTGGCAGAACTCAACGCGCTCTCAGCGCTTTGCCTCGAAACCAGAGCGAAGAAATGGAAATATATTACTGAATTTTAGTAAATATTTCATCTTCTCGAGTGGGGATCGAACCCAGAACCAGTCTGTTTAACAGTCACACTTTGTGTCTCTATATACAGTATAGTAATTAACCCTTAATAAAGGCACTAATAGCAAATTCAATTTCAACTTCTATAAGAATTCACAGATTCCTTAAGAACTGGGGAATACTCGTATATTCAAAGAGATTTTCCTTCATCATTCATGAATGTGGAACTATTTGAAAGTTTCGCTTCTAGTGGAGTTATTCTACTAAGGAGTTTTCACAGCTTCGTTTTATTTCCGCTTTAACTATGGCTGTAAGCCAATCGTGTTGCATGGGCATGAGCGTGACTGTTAACGTGACAGGTTATGAGTTCGATTCCCATTCGAAGAAATAAAATATTTTATATTTTCATTTCTTTGCTCTCGTATTAAGTTAAAGCTGATGTTTAGCGCTTAAGAGGGTAAGTGGATGGAACCTTGTGTTAGGACACTCAGTTCCCTTCAATGTTTCGAAACATAGCGTAGCGGAGAAAAAAATCACATCCACACCCCGTCAACGCGCAATGCCTCAAAAATTCGGTGGATAATGGGCAACAGAGTGTTTTAACACTAGATTGTCTTTGCCTACCTTGCTGAGTGTGGGATACACCTTGAAGCTAAAAAAAAAGTCTGGTGCAAATTCCTCCGTGCTCCATTTTTCACGTAAATCACGTAAAAGTTCTTTAGAATTCATTGAATGAATGATGAAGAAGAGGTTGATGACAGTGGACGAGGCGAAAGAGGTATATACGTAGAGACCGCAGTGTTTGGCGCTCCTTTCTCTCTGACTACCCGCTAGGGATACAGCGTGAAGCTAAGTAAGTAAGTAGTACTACTAACTAGGGAGTCTATGTCTCGAATCCAGTTTCCGCAGGAATCTCTTCTTAGTGCTCCCTTTTAATCCCTAACCTACGCCCACATGTCAAATTTCAACGTATTCTTATAATCCAGATACTTTAGAAGTTATTAGGCCTCTATTTAGTTGATCTACACTTGCATATAATTTAAATTGAATAAATAAATATAAAACTAGGGATGCTTAGAGAGGATTTAGATAGATCTTAGAGAGCACTTGGTAGCCAATTGTTATCTGTGCCGCTAGATATAATATTTGAGCATTTGCATTGACTGGCGTAATTTAACGCCGTGGTCAGTCTCGTCGTCATAACGAGAAAATGAAAATATTAAATATTATATTCCCCCGGGTGAAAATCCAATTCTGCGCCACGACGGCCTTTAAAATTACAACCACAATTAAATCGCTTAAAGGCAAAACGGAATTGAATCTCCAGAAATCCAAAACCCAAACATTTATAAAGCATTCTATTAAAACATTTAGATAAATATACTAATTAAGTAAAGAAAACATAATATTTAATGTCGAAAAGTAAAAGGGAAACTCGTAAAATACGTTCAGATTCAAATAATGAAATTTAATAAGCATCGTAAACAAACCCCAAATATTGTGTTTTGAAAGTTAGGGGAAAATTCGGCTGTAAGCTCGAGTAAAAGAAAAGCTTTGGTAATATCAACAGATTATATATTTTTTGAGGCCAGTCGTGGCGCAAGTGTGACTACAAAACCGACTGGTTGTGGGTTCGATCTCCACTCGAGGAGATGAAATATTTACTTAAATTTATATTTCCATTTCTTCGCTCTGGTGTCGAGGCAAAGCGCGGCGTTGAGTTCTGCCACTCAACACGCACTGCCTCCATAATCCGGCAGAAAGTGGGGAACGGAATGTCTTAGTGTTAAGAGGTTCCCTCTGTTTTAAAACTAGATAGTCTTTGCCTACCTTGCTGTGTGCGGGATACAGCGTGAAGCTGATTTTTATTATATATTTTTTGTTGAGGCCCGACGGTGATAGGTTCGGTTACCATTGAGGGGAATGGAAATATTCAATATTTACATTTCCTTGCTCTGGTAACTAAGCAAAGCGCGAAGTTGAGCTCTGCCACTCAACACACAATGCCAAGAATGAATTTTGCGGAAAGAAAGGTAAAGGAGTGTCTTAACATTAGGTTCCAGGTTCCTTCTGCCGTCTCTGCTATATGCGGGATACATGGTGAAGCTACAAAAAAAAGTTTTTACTTTCAGCTTCACACTATATCCCAATTTCCACATATCAATGTATATCATCACTTATACATATATATCCTCAGTAGGCAATGAGAACCTAATATTGGAACACTCTATTCTCCGCGAAGAAGTTTTAATCTGCTATATTGTAATGTTTTTATTAAAGTTTTGAATAATAGAAATTCTATATTTGCAGTCTTACTAACAGTTGTAAGTTCCATAGTTTTATTAAAACTTTTACATACATATACATTCATTCTATAAGTTGGTGCAAAAGTTGCTTTTCCCAAAACTTTGAGTTTTACTTCAGAAACTAGGCCAGTAACAGTTTAAGCTTGTAAGTTAAATATGTTACAGTCTTATATATATATAACTTTCAGACTATTTTTTTTTAATATAATATGTCCAATTTATTCTACGTATAGATAGACTTATTTAAATATGCAAGACGGAGCGCGGTGTTAGGTTCTGCCAAAAATGAAGTCTCGAGTTTAGGAGGCAAATTAGGAGGTGAGTTTGTTTGCACAAGGTAAAAACCTTGTGCAAACAAACTATCTATCTTACTATATGCGGGATAACAAAAAATTTTTTTTTGAAAACGTATAAAAAATTGAACGTAGCGGGATTTGAATACGAATTCTGGAGGCGTTGCGAACGAGGATTCATTGCGTGTTGAATGGCGGAATTCAACACTGCGCTTTGCCTCGACCCTAAAGTGAAGAAATATAAATATTAAATATTTCATTATCTCGAGTGGGAATTGAACCCAGAACCTGTCGCGCTTACAGTTACACGATTATGCCCCTGTACAACGTCTGGTCTCGTTTAGTAAAATAGTAAATTACTAACTCCTTGATTTGTGCAAGTACAAGTGTGACTGTAAATGCGACTGGTTATAGATTCGAATCCCACTCGAGAAAATAAAATATTTATTTAAATTTATGTTTCCAGTTCTTCGCTCTGGTGCCATTATCATGAGCGGCGTTGAGCTCCGCCATTCAATACGCAATGTCTCCAGAAACCAGCGGAAAGTGAGGAACGGACTGTTTTAAGACTAGGTTTCCTCAACCAACTCTGTTGTGTGCGGGATACAACGTCAAACTGATTTATGTAATGTTGTAGACTTATATCGTTAAAAACAGTACTACATACTCGTATCACGTTCGTGCATACTTGCTTATATTTTTGACTTGGCAAGCGTACTCAATGCACGTTAGGCCAAGCTAATTAAAAAGATAAATATAGATTATAATGTCCACACTATTAATGGATACACGTTTTGATACATTGCTTATAATTCCGACGAAAATAGTGTTAAATTACTCAACTAAAAAAATTAAAAAAATTAAATTAAAAATTCAATCAAATTAAATTAGTTTCACGCTGTATCCCGCAGACAGCAGGGTAGGCAGAGGGAACCTAGTGTTAAAACACTCCGTTCTCCACTTTCCGCCAAGCACTGGAGGCATTATGTATTGAGTGTTAGAATTCAACGCCACGCTTTGCCTCGACACCAGACCGTAGAAATGAAAATATAAATGCAAATAAATATTTCATCTCCTCGAGTGGGGATCGAACCAACAATCAGTCGCTTTTACAGTGACACGTTGTGTCCCTGAACTACAACTGGCCTCTAACAAAACTATAAATAATCAATCAATAAAAAAATATACCAACTAAATTGAGAACCTCCACTTTTATGAAGTCGGTTTTAAAAAGAAACCTATTGGTCAACAAAATCTTAAGGTGGTACTATACAAACCAGATCATTTATCTTTCAGTCTATTACGTACTATGAAAGAACTTATTAAGAAAATGCACGCGATCCCGTCATAAACTACGTCTTGACATTTTATTATAAGGGGTTCTTTCAGCAGTTAGCAGTTCTGAGATCAAACTACCTTGAAATTATGTAAAATTACATGTATTGCTTGTATGGCTCCAGAATTTGGTGGAAAGTCGGGAACAGAAGTTTCTTAATGGGAACGGAGTATCTTAACACAGTTCCCAGGTTGCCTCACATAACTTTCACAATTGAAAATAATATTAGTAGGATAGGATAGGATAAGTTAGTAATATATTTAATCAAAATTGAGTGAGTGAAAGTGGCCACTGTGAACTGGTGACTGTGAAATCGACTGATTATGAGTTCGATTCCCACTCGATGAAATTGCAATATTTATATACATTTATATGTTCTTTTCTTCGCTCTATTGTCGAGACAAAGCACGGCGTTTAGTTTCACCACTCAACCCGCAATGCCTCCAGAACTCCGCGGAAAGTGGGGAACAGAGTGTCTTAACTCTAGGTTCCCTATACCTACCCCGCTGTATGCAAGAAACAGTGTGAAACTAAATTATAATTAATCAATAGTAGGAATCTTAATTGAAATAACAGTATACATGATTCGATTACAGGAGTAAACTTTACAAAGCTCGCCGCTAAGTATTTGAGTACTTTATAATTAGAATTTATGAACACTTCCTCCAGCGTAACTCGTGTTTTCCTGTACTTTAGCCACTTCCGTCAGTTTTAATAGACAAACTTAACCCAATAACCCTTAACCCAATTTAAGGTAAAATAAGAATATTTCAATCTAATATAGAACCAGCTCTTTACGCCTAATTATATAATTTCAAATAAATGTGCTTGTTTTTTTATTTTCACGCTGTATCCCGCATGTAGCAGGATAGGCAGAGGGAACCTTATATCAAGACACTCCGTTCTGCACGCACTACCAAATTTCCGATATATTGCGGGTTTGGGGCTTGGGCTTAGAATATATCATAATATAATATATTGAAGGCAATGTTTGCTTTTGCATATACAGTATTTACAATAGCTTTGTGAATGTCGCATTATGTATGGATTTGGTCTAAATCTATCGAATTTCCATATTATAGAGACCTATACATTTTTTTTTATATTTTTTATATTACTGTAATGTTAAAGACCGTATAACACGCAACGGCAGCAGGTTTGATTCCCACTCAGGGAATGCTTTTTTTTCATCGCTGGTAACGAGACCAAATGCTGTGTAGCGTTTCACCGCTCAACACACAATGTCTCGAAAATTGAGCGGAAAGTGAGGAACGGAATATCTTATCACTAGGTTTACTCTCTCTATCCCGATACAAGCGGGATACAGCGTGAAGCAAAAAAACCTGTAGTGTTCAAATTTTTTTTATTCAGTATGGAAATTTATACAGAACTACCCGAGTTTCAGTGTTTTGTTTGTGTCTGTCCTGTTTTATTGGCTACCGTTAGTTCAGCTTTATTAAAAAGTTCTCCTTTTGAAGGAGGTTTTAAATTGTTTGTTAATTGTGTTATTTTTTATTTATTTCTTTTAAATGGAGCATTTAAGTTTTTTTTGGATAAAAGTATAAATATTATTTTTATTTAAATAAAGTAAAACTTTCTTTGTAAGCCTTAATTTCCCAGTAACGTAAGAGGGCCCGGAGAACTCTGGTAACGAGACAAGGCGCGGCGTTGATTTTCGCCACTCCAAAAACTAACTTAAGAAATGACTTCAAAATTCAGCGGAAAGTGGAATAAACAAAATATGAACCTAAAAAATTAAGAGCTCTAGGATATGTGGATTGTGGAGATTGAGAAAATCCTTAAACAAAATATCCTTATATCCTTACAAAGAAATCTTTAAAAAAATAACATAGCGGTCACAATTTCCCCTTCTTTTACGACAATCTATATATTTCAAAAGAGACCGTGCGTGTACTTAAATCAGCTTCACGCTGTATCCCGCATTCAGCATGGTAGGCTGAGGGAACCTAGCGTTAAGACACTCCGTTTCCCATTTTCCGCCGAATTTTTGGAGGCATTGCATGGCGGAACTCAACTCCGGGCCTTGGCTCCAGATCGATGACATGAAAATATTAAGAAATAATTATTAATTATCTCGAGTGTGGATCGAACCCACGGCCATAGTGTTACAGCAACACCCGTTTGTGCCCCTGTGGCCTCGCGTATTCTTTATTTAAAATATTCACCTAGTATAAACTGCGACACTATTATCAAAACTCAAATATTCAATTATACTCAATTTAATTGAAAACCACAGTAATATTCTCCCACGAGGTCTTAGGGAACTTGCTTTTGGCACTAACTACTAAAGTAAATAGCTTTAAGACCAACATACTAATCTACTTCGAAACATTTTAGTTATAGTCTGTATTGAAAAAATCTTTTAAGGTTAAAAATATGAAAAATTTACTTAAATTTTCGAAATATATTATTAGTACTGTAATTTGTTCACTATATGTCTAGATGAGAGTATGTGAGCTTATAAATGCATAAATTGCCAATCTTTAATTATTTTTTTGTCTATAGTATGAAGTAACTGGAGGAATTTTAGGTATTTTACACTTCGAGTGAAGGAACTACTTGTGAAAGCACTTCGTATTTTGCAGTATTAGTGCAGTATGTACTTTTAAAAAATCTGCTTCACGCTGTATCCCGCACACAGCAAGGTAGGCAGGAGGAACCTAGTGTTAAGATACTTCGTTTTCTACTTTGTTGAGTGGCGGAACTCAATGCCTGACTTTTGCCTTACTGCCAGAGCGAAGAAATGAACATATTAAAAAATAAAATATATGCCCTCGAGTGAGGATCGAACCCACAACTGTCGCGTTACAGTCACACCCTTGAGCCACGACGGCTTTCACTAGATGATTTTACTATTTTACAAAGAATTTTTAAACTATATAATTTTATTCCATCATTAAAAAAAGTTACTTCTTTTCTTAATCCAATTGAATCCTATAAATTATTTTCACCATAAAATTAATTACTAAGAAATCATTTACTTTGTTCATAAAATCTATGCAAAGCCCAAACTCATTAAAGCAAAACGTAGTTTTAAGCCATCGGCGAAGACTCAGAATTTTGAATGTTTCAATAAAATAATTTAAACCTATATTATTGTTACAGTAGATCATTTTTGCGTTAGGTCAGCAATTATCGAGATATTGCGTGTTGTATGGCACAACTCAACGCCGTAGATAAGACACGAATGGGAATCGAGCCCATAATCGTTCCCGCAAATGGGAATCGAACCCATAACCGTTGTATTTGCAGTCAAACGATGTGCCGCTGCTTAATGGCTTAAATATATTCAAATCTTTTCTTTATTTCCATGCTATATGGGTTATTTCATTATAATGTTTTTATAAAAAACACACTTTTTTATTTTGAGTATTGAATGTTACTATTAGTATTATATATGATAATTGAGTAATAGAATAAATAGGAGACATTTTACAGAAAGACAAAGATTAAGGAAAGTCCTCCGCACTGATTATTGCAAATTACTTTAGCGGCTTAAGTTATTTAGTGCTTGCTCGCTATATAAGGGTATTTTTTTTTATTTATTAAAAATGCTCAGAGTTGAGTTCCGCCACTCGGCGCACAGTGCCTCTGAAAGTTCGACGGAAAGTGTCTACCCTGCTGTGTGACAATTTAAATTATTTAGAGATAGGCATTAAGTTAAAAAAAAAGTGATTCCATCGCCTCTAAAAAACAAAATTATAAGTGATACGATCCCCTTATGAAATCAACATTATAAGTAAAATCGCCTATAAAATCAAAGGGGTAAAATACAATCACCTACAAAATGAAAATTATAAGTGATACAATCACCTATAACATCAAAATTATTAGTGATACGATCGCCTATAAAATCAAAATTATCAGCGACACTTTCACCTACAAAATCAAAATTATAAGTGATACCTATACAAAATGCTGCTGCAATTTTCGTTTGGGCGAATTTTTTAATTAGATAGGTACTATTTCGTGGGTACGATTTAATAGATGCTGTATACCGAAACACGACTAATAAATCCACATAAAGTAGAATATATTTACTCATACTATATATAGTTCTGCTTAATTAATTCAATTTGAAAAAGAAATGGTTCTTGCAGTCTTGATGCTCTCTATCTTTCAGTAAATACAATGTGGGTATATTTTCGACAAAAAAGACAGTGTCTTCTATGAAGGGTTTACTTTAACCTTGTTTTTTAGTATAAAAAATATAATGCGATTTACAGAATATCTATCAAGTTTCAACAATTTCTAATATTTTCGGAATAAACAGGCTGTCACATGGACAGACAGACAGGTATCACGAAAACACAAAGGTTCCCTTTATAACATTCGACTACGGAACCCTAACACGAATTCTAATCACCTAAACCGACCCCTGGCTATCTTAAAATGGCATTGACTTTCATCTTTCCTTTATTTAGCTTCTGTCAGCTATAAATCTGTGAAGCGTGAATCCTTGATATCTTACCGCCATTAATCTTTGATGGAACCTAATCCTATTTTAACATAGACTGATGTCAGATGAATCGTTCATAAAGTCAGGGCTTACCCTATGTAAGAATAAATTAATCGGCTGGTAAAATTGTCGGTTATCTATATTAGTTAGAGGCCAGTCGTGGCGTGTCAGGTTGTGGGTTCGATTCCCACCGGAGGATATGAAATATTCAATATTTTGTATTTCCTCGATCTAGTAACGAGGCAAAACGTTGCATTGAGTTCCACAACTCTCTGCATTCGGCAGAAAGTAGGGAACGGAACTGTCTTAATAGGAACAGAGCACCTTAACAATCCAAGACGGCTATCAAAAAATATATATATACATCATCCAGTAGTTTCTTAGATTAGCGCGTTCAACCAAACAAAATCTTCAGCTTTATAACATTGATAAAACATTTATTCCACAAGGAAAAAAACAGCGAAATTTCATAAAAAATAGTGCTATACATTATAAATCAAATTGACTTAGAAGTATTTCTTACATAGCAGGTATATTGGGACGTGCTCCAATTACATCGATACGTGTTCTGATCCTGCAATGAGCTGCTTTAATGAACCTCACCAGCATTTCCCGTCTTCGACTCCCGGGAGTAGCGGATGTGATATTATTTGTTTAATTGCCATCAGCTTCACGCTGTATCCCGCACACAGCGGGGTAGGCAGAGGGAACCTAGTGTTAAGATACTCCGTTCCCCACTTTCCACCGAACTCAGGAGGCGTTGCGTGTTGAGTGGCAGAACTAGAAGCCGTATTTTGCCCCGACCCCAGAGCGAAAAAATGAAAAAATAAATTTTAATTAATATTTCATTTTCTCGAGTGGAAATCAAACCCGCAAATTCGCCTATATTACTACATCCTTTTTTAGCTTTACGCTGTATCCTGCAAACTAGTGGGAACCTAGTGTAAAAGCCCCCTGCTCTCCGCGATCCGCCCAACCTTGAAATTTCATGTTGAGAGGTATTATTATTTCTCCGTGTAGGAATCGAGCCCACAACCGTTGCGTTACAATCACACGCTTCCACCCCTGCGCCACGATGGCCTCTTACGTAGCTTTAATTAAAATAGAACGCGTTATTATATCTGATAGCGTTATCTAACCACTAAGCCGAGAGGCAAATCAAATATTATCAGATACTATTATAAATATACTTGCTAATATGATCGATATTACCACTTCACACTGGCAAAGCACTCTTTGTTCGAGTGCAAATAACTTGTAATTATAGACAGATTTAAATTATATTAGAACCAACTGGTTAAGTAATTAAAACTTATGTAAATAGTTAAAAACGCAAATGAAATTAAATAAAAAAAAAAAAAAAATTAGCTTCACGCTGTATCCCGCAGAGTAGGCAGAGGGAATCTAGTATTAAGACACTCCGTTCCCTACTTTCTGCCGAATTCTGGAGGCATTATGTGTTGAGTGGCAGAACTCAACGCCGCGCTTTGCCTCGATACCAGAGCGAAGAACCTTTTCTTTATATAAATTTAAGTAAATATTTCATCTCCTTGAGTAGCGCTCGAACCCATAATCTGTATATTTATAAAATATTGTATCAATTTATGTATGTATGTATACAGCATTTTAACCAATTTTTTTGGGGTTCTGTATGTCAAAAAGTAAAATCGTGAACCCGTATAGGATCACTTTGTTGTCTGTTTGTCAAGCACGTTTATCTCAAGATTGCGGGGAGGTATCAAGCTGAAACTTATATAAAATATTCAGGTTTATGGTCCCTATGGGCACAAAAAAAATATAAGCTTCTAATTCAACGCAATAATAAGACACGAGCATAAATGCAACAATTTTGCTGAATTTCGTCCGACGCGAGGCCTCCAGAATTCGGCAGAAAGTGGGGAACGGAGTGTCTTAACACTAGATTCCCTCTGCCTACCCTACTGTGTGTGGGATACAGCGTGAAGCTAAAGCTATTATTGTACATAAAAAATAAGATTACATTTAATTAATGTTTTAATGTATTTTTGTTACAGAAAATTCATTCCACTTCACATAATTGAAGAGGACAGCTACGAGAAGGATGTTCTTTTTTATGTGAACCTTGGCGATCCGGTGTTGCTTGGCGGTAAGTTTATTTAAAAAAAAAACTACTATAAAAACTACTGTTTTATAACTATAATAGTTATAAAATAGTTATTTACAGTATATATATATATATATATATATATATATATATATATATATATATATATATATATATATATATATATATATAT
>JAATLQ010012618.1:54002-121313 GCA_013421005.1 Heliconius erato x Heliconius himera | reverse complement strand
TATTTTTAAATATAATTAATAATGTATGTTCTTTAATAATGTTTTTTCTTTTATGATTTGCTTTATTAGTATTTTGAATGGATACTTACTTTTGATTGTAATTTTTGTTTTTTTAACAATAATATTAACTAAAAGTTAAATCAACATATAACAACATATATATAATTAAATTAAGTATTAAAATGAACATATATTTCATTTTCGTATATTTCAGACAGTCAGTGTCTGAATGAAGAACAAAGTGTATTTTGTTAACATTAACTTCCCAGGTTCCTTCTGCTATTTACGGTATACATTATGAAACTACTTAACCTCGAGCTTTGTCGCGTTTGTTTGTTGTAGAAATTTTTCTAATAAAAAAAAATCAACAATTATATTATTTTATTATTCTTCATTGTGACGTGAACAATATTAATCTACATACATATAAAGAAAAACATTGACATTTGGCACGTAGGTCCTTGGGAAGTACGATTTTCTTGACATTTCTACAAGAACGAAAATCAACGCGTTTCAACGGGTTTGTACAAAAATAAATAAATTAGCTTCACGCTGTATCCCGCATACAGCAGGGTAGGCAGAGGGAACCTAGGGTTAAGATACTCCGTTGCACTTTCCGCTAAATTCTAAAGCATTGCGTGTTAAGTACCGTTTCCGTTCGAAGAAATAAAAAATATAAATTTAAATAAATATGTCATCTCCTCGAGTGGGGATCGAACCCACAACCAGTAGCGTTTACAGTCACACTTTGTATCCCTGCGCCACGACTTGACTCACTTTCTTTTTATTTTTCACGAAAACTAGCCACTATATATCATACAAAACTGAAATCAAATGTCATTTTTCACAAACAAAACAAAACAAAACAAGAATATGAAAAATAATTTTACAAGCATTGTTTCATTTTTCTGTTCATTCAATTCGAACGAACATAAAATGGTAGATTGTGTTTACGATGAAGACGTACGTAGGTACGTATCCGTTGGATCCAATTTGTCAATTTTCCGGTCTGGGACCCTGGAATACGAAATATGTTTTATAAAGGAAAAATAGGATTGCTTTGCTTTTGATTTTTTGGTCTTTAGCTTCACCTGTATAGGGCGTATAGCAGGGTAGTCAGGGGGAACCTAGTGGCAGTTCTCCAACCGTATAATTTTCAAGACATTGCATGTTTAATATAAACAATATAGTTATATTTGATTTAGAAATATTTGCCTTTTTCAATTGCTTTTTAATAAAATAATATTCTAATATGACAATCACATATTTTCATTTGAGGTTTCAATAGTTTGAAGCTTATTCCTATATTTTTTTATAACGTCATGATTTTAGCATTTAGCAGCTTAGACAGAGGGAACGTAATGTGAAAACACTCTATGCCCCGCACATAGCCCAATTCTCTAAAAATTATGTGTAACGTAACTCAACGCCACGCCATATCTTCTTATCATAGAGAGGTAATGGAAATAATTGATTTCTCCAAATGTAAATCGAACCCACAACTGTCACGGCCGCCACCGGAACTTGAATCCTTTTCTTTTCTTTCATATTTTGTAATCTCATTATCCTATCGCCATATTCTATTAAATTCTCGCTTACCCCCGTCTCTTTTTTATGAAAACCTATGAATTATTCATATTTTAGGGTATAATAGTGATGTGAAAGTGCTTGGAAATAACGTTTTGTGAACTTTGATGTAACATTTAAATAATAATCATAATATAAGACATTGTGGAAAAAATATTAGACAAGAAAGCAGTGACTGTATCGCGTAAACACGATAATTGTCGGTTCGATTTTTGTATAAAATTCAGCACGTAACTATATTAAGTAAATGAAAAAAAATCTAAAAGTAAAAATAATTACAAACTTATTATATATTTGTAGTTTATAAAAGATGAGTGTCAGTCGTGGCGCAGGGGAACAAGCACAAGACTGACTATGAACGCGAAACATTGTGGATTCGATTCCCACTCGAGGAAATAAAATATTTTCATTTCAACAAGACAAAGCCCGGCGTTGAGATCCGTCATTCAACATGCAATGAAACAGAAATGAAACAGAAATGTCTTAATGGGATGTGAGTGTCTTAACACTAGGCTCCCAGGTTCTCTATACGTACCCTGCTATATTCGGGATACATATAAAAAATACACCTAAACCATACACACAAAACACATTCCATTTCCTTCTTACCTATAATTCAGGAACAAACCAACACAAACAATTCAAAAACCTAAACCGAGAGAATCACAAAGGAACATAAATACAGAATACTTCTTAAATGGAAGGTGTCAAGCCACACAGAAATTTATTATTCTTATAGTCGTTGAATTATTTAAGAGCTCGTTCTGTTCTCGCAAATATTATATACAGCCAGTTTGTTTTTATTCGACGATTACATTATATAAATGGTGTTCTTTTATTGTAATAAAAGTGATTTTATGATGATTACTTTAGAAATATTAAGTGAAGAGATGTGATGAAAAAAGTAATGTATTATTATTGGATTTTGATGTTGATGGGAATATTTTGAAAGTTATTTATACGCGGCGTTGAGTTCTGCCATTTGACGCGTATTGTCTTAAAAATTTGGTAATGTGTGGGGAATAGAGTGTCTTTACTTCATAGGGAATCTAGGGATATCTAGGGTAGGGTTAAACTTAGTGTTAAGTATGGTGATAGTAATTCACTTCCAAATGCAGGGTACTGTATATATAGTCTTAGCTCTGTGGCATAAGGGTAGTGTGACTGAAGATGAGACGGTTGTGGGTTAGATTCCCATTTGAGGGAATACAATATTTATTTATTTTTTGTTTCCTGGCTATGGTAAGAAGGTAAAGCGCGGCATTGATTTCCGCCACTCAACACGCAATGCGGACTCGCTGTATAGTTTATAAATTTACATTTTTCTACTCTGACATAGCGTGGCATGGCGTTTAGTTTCGAAATGTTTTGAAAATTGTCCGGCTAGTGGAGAGTGAAAGCATCTTCACATATAGTGGAGTTAAAGTATTTTCCAGATATTACTTTCATGAGTGGCGGAACTCAACGCCACGCTACCACAGAAAAAAAAACATTTTTTAATGAACAACAGCCAACTAAAACGACCACTATTAGTAAAGACCACTAAAGACCTCTTCATCTACCTACCATTTTTACTAAAACACAGCCATTACGGGGTGGAATATTCCTTCTTTTTATGACACTGTCCCTGGAAACATATTAGGGTAATTTGGTGATCGTAATTTAGTCTGTGCGGCGCCGTACCGTATTCTGTTTTTCCTTGTTCAAGCTACGTAATGAGATAAAATGTATTTATTATTTAATAATCTCGTTATTTATCCCTTTTTTATTAGCTTCACGCTATATCCTGCACATAGTAGGGTAGAGGGAACCTGGGAACCTTAAGACACTCCGTTCCCAATACGTACTTTTGTTTGTTCACTTTTCACCGAATTCTCGAGACATTTACCACCAGACATCGTACCAACGTGTCTTTCGCCACTTAAAGCACAATGCCTCATTTTTTTTCGGAAAGTGGTGAACGGAGTGTTTTAACACTACGTACCTTGCTGTATACGGAATGCAGGGTAAAGTTAAAAGAGAAACGACGTCTTAAATAGGGATTATGTTGACATTTATAAATATTCTTTTTCAATATATACTTAATACTTTCAAATTAAACTGTCTGTGTGTTCGTTTACTTCTATCTAATCAACATATAAACAGGGTCACTCACATTCCATGTGTCCAAAGATCTTACATTCTTAATTTACAGCCACATTTATGTTAGGAACTACCGGTTTTATGACGACACCACTTCGCTCCCGAACCCTTCATTAGGGCTGGTAGTAAAGCAACCTTTGGGATTGCGAATAAAATTAACAGGATTGGTTAGTTAATCAAAGTTTTTAGTTTGTTATTTGTTTTGTAGATACAATTTTGGGTAATATAATATATGGCTTACATTTATAGAAGACGTCGTGGCTCAGCGGCTCAGCATTTCTGTAAACACAAAGGTTGTGGGTTCGATTTCTCTTAGATGATCGAATTATTTCCATTTCTCACGCTTTTTGGTAACAAGAAGAGTCATTGATGGAACTTAAGGCTGAGCTTTGTCTTGGCAGAGCGAGGAAGTAGGAATAATTACTTATTTAGAAAACGTATAAAAATTTGAACTCAAAAATTTGAACTCGAACCCTGGTCGGTTTCCAGGAGGCGCGGGTTCGAGTCCCGCTACGTTAAAATTTTTATACGTTTTCTAAATAAGTATTTTTCTTTCCTAAGTGTGGAATAACACTTTAAAAAATGTTTAAAAATAGGAATAATTAGTTCTTCGATCGAGCATCGAACTCACAACTGTCACGTTTATAGTAAGTCGGTGTTCCATCGATTGTTAGATTTTTATACAAACACACACAATAATAACTAGTTATATTCAATCATCTGAATTATTATCGCATACAAATAGAAACGCGACAGGTTTTGGGTTCGATTTCCACTCGAGGAAATTAAATATGTATTTAATATTTTAATTTTTTCGCTCCGGTAATAAGGCAATGCGCGACGTGGAATTTCACCACTCAATACGAAATGCCTCTTGAATTCCATGGAAAGTGAAAAGCGGAAGTTTCATAATGGGGACGGAACGTCTTAGCATTAGGTTCCCAGGTTCCCTTGCCTATTTTGCTGTGTGCAGGGTACAGCGTAAAGCTTAAAAAAAGATTTGTTTATTCACTAAGAACGTATACAATGCGCACTATAGTTTATAAGATTTTCTAGGATCCTTTGTGAGCATTTTCAATATCGTCAAAAGCATGGAAACTCGGTACCTATCTACTGTAGAATATATTTTCTTTTACCTTTTCTAAGCCGTTAAACCTATTTTTCATAGACTTGTTTTCCTTTTAAAATGTTTTAAAGCACTTTGTATATAGAAATATTGTATTTCTTTAAGAATGGCGATGTTTATAACAATTTTGTTCCCACGAAATTTTAAGCATGGTGGGTGATACACCTTAATTTTTGATTAGAAATTTAAATTGTAAATAATGTTTTGTATATATTTCTTTGTTTGAATGCTTACACCGCACCTATGTAAGTATGCATGTATATAATTATCTAATATACAAAAATTTTTCTTCACCTTCCCTCGCACGCTTGACGGATGGACTGTCTGTCTGTACCAAGTAAGCGTTTGTATATAAATATATGTAAATGATATGCTAGTACTTCACGATCACAGTAGAAAAGCTAATAAGTTGCCTCATATATCAAGTATTATATATAGCTATTTTATTTATGATACCTTTTATTTTTTGTATATTAATATTTTTTCTACGCAGATTGTTATGAAAGTAACTACTTATATAGTTTACGTAGGCTAAGTTTTTACGATTTTTTTTATAGCAATAAGTTTTATTTTAAGATTTTGTTCATTTTGGATGTTTTTATAATATTACTAACTTAAGTTAGTAATTGCGTATTATTGGAGTGATTGAATCGGTTTATTAGTTGATGTTCCAATTTCCAATGTTTAAAAGTTTTTTTCCAAAGTTTAAAATTCAGAAAAAGCCTGAAACGTCCATTTTTTGTACGGAATCCTCGCTGGGTGAGCCCGACTTGCACTTCAGCGTCGACTTGCGCTTTTTTACTCCAGTAGTGCTGATCTGATCTTTGGAGTGTAGAAAATGAGACCCTATTATTACATATATTAGATGTTTTATAATATTAAAAAATCCAAAAAGCAGATAAGATAATTTTGTTTCCAAGAGGCGCGGTTTCAAATCCCGGTTACCTTAAAATTAATTCGATAGTGACACGAATGTATTACTCCATTGAAGTTTATTTTTTACATAAAAACGAGGCCAGTCGTGGCGCAGGGGCACAAAGTGTGACTGTAAAAACGACTGGTAGTGGATTCGATCCCCACTCGAGTAAAAAGAAATATTTTTTTTAATCACGCTGTATCCCATACATAACATAGTGTTAAGATTTACATTTATATTTTCATTTCTTCGCTTTGGTGTCGAGGTTAAGCGCGGTTAAGTTCTGCCACTCATCACGCAATGCCTCCAGAATTCGGCAGAAAGTAGGTAACGGAGTGTCTTAACACTAAGTTCCCTCTGCCTACCCTGCTGTGTGAGGGATACAGCGTGAAGCTGATTTGATTTGAAAATGTAAAAAATAAACTTCTGAGATTAAATTTTGCGTACACTTCACATAACGCAATTTTAAATATATGTACTTTAAGCAACGTAATAGATCATGATAACTTGATCTAATTGCCAATCACAAAAGGTTATTTGATTTATGAGTAGCACAGGCCAAACAACTTGTCAAGCTCTACAATGCATAATATCTGCATTTCATACTATTGTTCTGTCATAAGGACAGGGTACTGTAGAACACAGTCCTCTGTCGATTTAATAATATAGTAGAGGTGAAATTGTACCCTCATTTCATCTCAAAGGAGAAAATTAAAAAATGTTATTTTAAATTGTCTTGGCATTAACTATTATATAATTTTTAACAAAAATAAACCGACTTTAACTGGATCCCGTAATCCGAACCTAACCAAAATCTCTTCAAAGTATTCTTGAAGTGTATCCTGTCCAATAAAAAAAGAATCGAAAATTCGATGGTCATTTCAACTCCAACCAAAAGCAATTAACGTAAATAAAAACATTATTAATATAGTAAATTTAAACTATTATATAGTAGAAATGTTCAAATTGCATTGGCCATCGAAATCGGTTGACGTGATATTGAGTTATTTGGTATTTTGTCGCACAAATACTGAATGCAAATTTAAAATTTATGTATTTTTTTGATTAATGACATTATCAGAAATGGACTAAATTAAAATGGGAATGGAAAAAAGGATCATCAAAATCGGTTCACCCAGTAAAATAGTTCTGAGGTAACAAACATTAACAGTCGAATTGATAACCTCATCCTCTTACAGAAGTCTGTTAAAGATATGAGTAAATGTATACTTGTTGTATGCAGTTTTAATGATAATAGCTTATCTATCATGTAAAACTTATTTATTATTTGAATTATTTCGACATAAAAAATAAAAGATACACGGAAAATATGCAAATAAAAAACAATTTAAATGTATAGAAAATAATGACTTATATCTATAATATTAAGTTATCCTTAAAACATAGAAGATCACTCCCTGATAATAAAATAATGTCTGACATTAAATAAATAAATAGAAAACTCTCGATGGGTCAATTAAAATTAATGTCCATTAATTCATTCCGTTCCGTTGGAACGCCTATGAATGTAATTGAACGGGTACAAATCAAATTAATGAATTCGAAAGATAATTAAACCAGATTGCGCAATATATCGTGATGACATTTCTATTATATAGTAACTTAAATTTACTATATTAATAATGTTTTTGTTAAAGTTAATTGCAATTTTGTTGTAGTTACAATGGCTAACCAATTTTCAAAATAATAACATAAATAAATTGAAAAACAATCATTTATATAACGCTTTAGATAAGATGATATAGTTTCTAAAATATAATCGACGGAACAGTATGGTACCTATTCCATTTTACGCGTTGGTTACATGCTAACAGAGGAGACAAAATAAACTTCATAAATAAGATGTTTTTGCATGAAAATGTTCAAATTCGGGTAATATTTAATATTGCAATGAATTTTATATATATATATATATATATATATATATATATATATATATATATATATATATATATATATATATATTTTTTTTAAAATATTGCGTGTATATATAAAACTCTTCTGTTATTGAATAGCTGACAGATAACGCGCAACGCACAGGTGGAACAACCGAAACTGAAAATATAGCTAGTAGGTACTAGCGGTCTACAAAAACACAGGTTTAATTTTTTTTTGTTTTTAAATACAAATTCAGTGTTCGATACCTAAATATTATTATGAAAAAAAAATGAAGATTTTTGTCACAAAGTAGCTGAAAAGATCGAAAATCTCTCGGTTTACCTACCTATGGTGAATTATTTTTTTATATTATCGGGAGGTAACCCTTTTATGTGTAAGCCACCCGAGTGACACGAGCAAGTAATGTAGGACTCACAAAATGGCAAATATGGGTCGTCCATCTTCTTTCTGGCATCAATCCCGGTTTTTGCCAGGGTATTTGCCTTTCTCAAGTAGTTTGCACGGTCTTTAACACTAAAGATATTACCATGCTACTCATGATGCTCCTCTTCAATTGCCACTGACCAGGTCTACACTTATCAAAGAAATCTTCTGTGATTCCTTATTACCGTCTATTTCGATAATATCTCTTTGACAAAGCATACTCTTTTTGCTATATTTTCCGTGAAATCAAATCTGATACATGGACTTATTATAATTACAACTTATTAAAATGATATCTAAGCTATCGACTACCTGTTGCCTGCAGGGCTTCGAATGAAATTATACTTAAAAAAAATGATATGTGCAATTGGTTCTGAATAAAAGAACTTAACTTTAAATTACGTCTTCTGTACATACGTTTTTTTTTATTTATATCATTAGTGATAATTCTGATGTTCTTGCGTCTATGCCTTTTTTGTAACGTTGGGAAAAAAATACCCTACGGATAAATGGTACCGTACTTATCGAAGGAAAACCTGATACAACCCACCATAACCCAGTGGAATATAATACCTATATGGGCGCCGCAGCATACCACTACCACGTCTCGCTAGAAGGTACACCTATTGCGTGCCTTCATATGGATGCTATAAATTAGCCTAATTTAGTCTAACATGTAAATACAAATTCTGGTCTAAAATTATACGCAATAACCAACTAAAGAAATGTTACTTGAATAGTATATTTTTAAAATTCCTACGAAGAGCTAATAAAACAGTAAGTATGAAAACAACTCCAAATTAAATTTTCGTGGACAAATTATTTCGTGTAGAAATTATATCGTGTATTTCAAATCGTTATACTGAAAAAGTCTATTACGTTTATTCTGTAACGTCACAGAACTAAAATTGGAATGGAATACCCTATTAATATAGATAGATCTATATTTCTTGAATTATTCGTTTTCTCCTTGTTTATTACCGGTTTAATATAATAAAATAATAAAACCAATCATTAATTGAGTTATAAAAATATATAAAAAACCCTAAATATATTTTGGAACTTGATGTATCAAAAGGAATCCTTTCTGCGAACCCTCGACTTATCCTTTACAACTTAATACAATTTCTATTTTAGCTTCTATCTTAGGAATCAAGGCTGTATCGTGTGGAATTACAGCAACATTACAGCTATTTAACTTGGTAATGGGATAATTGTTTTCAAAGGAAACGTGTTCTTAGCGTTTTATGATTGAATTTTCTAGTAATGGCTGAACAAAACTTTATTATAATAGACTTACAGTTTATTTTTCTTCATTTCCATTTCTGCTAGCATAAAATTTAGGTACCATAGCATTTCCAAAATTTCAATGTCGACAATACTCCTTAATATCAATCATAAAGGCGTAGAAGCTTATAAAGTAGAGCGATCATAAAATTTTCAGGTCAAAACGTCTCAATTTCTGAAATAATTTAAATCTTGTAATGATTTTTACAGATATTTCAGATATAATTAAATTTGATCTAAATTTTAACTCAATTTTTTCTTATAATTAAAATTAAAATTCCTTCAAAAATCTTGTTGTGTGCTGTAAAAATCATCATATTCTACTGGTTATTACTGTTTATGATTCTAATTAAGGATATTCTGCAGATGACAATCGTCCTGTGCTTTCTGATAATGAAGTGGAACATCTGACTACCCTTCCTGAAGAAGAAGCTGTGGTTGCCCTGATGGGGTATCCCCGACCTGGTGAGATAACTCGGGCACAGCTCAGGATTAAAGAGAGTAAGGAGTTTAAAGTAAGTATTATAAGTTTCATTTTATGTATATTATATTAGACCAGTCGTGACGCAGGGGGGCAAGCGTATGACTATAACAAATAGGTTGTGGGTTCGATTTCAAATAGAGGAAATGAATTATTTCATATTTTCATTTCCCCGTTCTGGTGACGAGGCAAAGCGCAACGTTGAGTTTCAGCATTCAACATGCAATGTTTCCAGAATTCGGTGAAAAGTGAGGAACGGAAGTATCTTACTACCAGATTACCAGGTTCCCTCAGCCTACTCTTCTTCATGTAGGGCGCATCTAGCGTGAAGCTAAAAAAATATTTATATTGATCTATAAAATATTTATATTGATGACTTGGAAGAAAGAAAGATCAAGATTTTTCTTTCTTCCAAGTCTTTTGATGTTGACCTTTAAGTGGATGTGTGGTGGTCATTTGATAAATATGGCATTGAAGAAAGAAAACAAAATACATAATCTTCAAATTCCGATCAAAACGGTGTTGGGTATCTTTCAACACGCATGGACTGGAGGCCGGGAAGAAAGCACAAGAGAAAGGAGTGTTTTAACTATTAACACAAAATTCTCCCGGCCTGCCCATGTAGCAAAATATTAATTAAAATATTTACAGTTATATAATGATAGTGATTTAATTGACCAGGGAAATATCTATTAACCTTTTAGGGAGAGAATTTCTTTCTTTTTATTGACTAGATTTTATATACAGCAGTATTCATTAAACTTTTTGTATATATTGCCGTATTGATAAAAAAAAATTAAAGAAATATCAGCTAACGTAACCAAAAAAAAAACAACAATTAAGAATTTTTGACACAGTCCTCTTTTTTGATCATATACAAATAAATTTACAGGTTTTCTTATATTTTTCTTAAAAAAAATTGTTAAATCATTTCAGCATTGACCAAATAAAACTTTCTTTTTTCAGAACACTGTAGATAAGTTAGTACAAAGAGCCAACGCCTCAATTATAATTGGGACGTCGTCTTGGAAAGAACAGTTTACTGAAGCTTTGACAGCGAGTTCAGGTATGTCCTTTTATGGTTTGAAAAGTTTATTTTCACAAAAATAGAAGCAATAAGTATAATAAAGTTAAATAAAGTATGGGTCCGTAGCGGCACAGGGGCGAGTGTAAACGCGACGGTTGTAAATTCGATGTTCTGGTTATGAAGCAAAGCGCAGGATTGAGTTCCGCCTTTCAACATATAATGTCTCCAGAATTCGGGGTAAACTGGGCAATCCAAGTGGCTTAATGGGAACAAAGTGTCTTAACACTAGGTTCCCAGGTTCCTTCTACCAACCCTGTTACGGGATACAGCGTAAAGTTAAAAAATACTAAAATACTTATTATTGCAGTATCGTGCGTGAAGGTATGAACTGCCTATAAAACGTAAAATCCCATTTGTTTTTAGTTTCCATAGGAATTTCAATAAATTCGTTTCGTCTGTGCGTTGTATGTCAGTCACTCAGTAACAGAAGGATTTCATAAAAAAAAAAAGTATTGGCACCGGGGCACATGCGTGAGCCTGTAATGCGACAGTTTTGGGTTCGATTCCCATTTGGGGAAATGAAATATTTAATATTATGCTCAATTCTTTGCTCTGGTGACAAAAGCGCGGCGGAACTCGGGTTCCGCCGCTTAACTTACAACGTTTTCAGAATTCAGGAGAAAGTGGAGAACGATACTGTCTCGATGGGATCGGAGTGCCTTAACACTAGGTTCCCAGGTTTCCTCTGCTTATATTGCAATATGCGGGATACAGCGTTAAGCTAAAAAGAATGCTAGACAATGAGTTCTTCTGACTACCCTGTTATATGCCAATTTTAACGTAAAGTTATAAAAAACAATAAAATATATTCATTAGAATAGAATAATATATAAGGAGTTTATGTATGTTTAATTTAAAATGAATTTAAAAAATATTTTCCATGTTTTTATTCCCAATAATTCCCAATTCCCAAGATAAATTTTCACAAAAAACGAATAATTTTAAAACTACGACAGTGCAAAATAGAACAGAGGATCTATAGCAAAAAATAAAAAGAATAAAAGTTAGCATATACTCACAAAGGTTCAATCGGAGCGAATAACACTGATGGAAAACTAACCGCGTTTCTATTGAATCGATCTGATATAGAGATACTTTCATGAAGAAAAGTGGAATTTTTAACTATAGAAGCTATTTTAAATTTTTATATAATTTTGAAATCTTTGAATAAAAATTACAAAAAATGTTATATATACGATATATTAAAAAAAAAACATCATGTTTTTTATAATTTTTAGATTAAGAACATTTAGTACTTTCAATTTAACAACGGGTGAACCTAATACCAATCCTTGAAAAGTCTCGAGATTGAGGCCGTCGTGGTGTAGGGATACAAGCGTGTCACTGTAAACGTGATGATTGTGGATTCTGTTCCCACTTGGGGAATGAAATATTTAATATTTTACAAAAAAAAGAAACAAATAACTTTGTTAAAATATAAGCGTACAAGACTTTAAATATTCCATTCAAACATTCTTATCAATCTCAAAACATTTCTTTATGTAAAATTAAATGTGGAACGTAGCGTTATTACATTATACAGCGTAGAGCAAAAAAAACAATCGATTTTTCGTTATAAGTAAATAGTGATATCTGCATGGAATTTAGTGAGTATTCCGAATTTATTTTTTAACATATGATTTTTTCCCGTTACTGAGTGACTGATAGAAAACATATAGATACGCGGCGTAGAACGCTGAAACTCTTCATGTAGCTTACTTGGAAAGTGTAGACAAGTACTGAGACTTCCCAAAATTAGAACGGAAACTGAAAAAAGTAAGATTTTATATTTTGTTATTGACGCAAACTCCTAAACTAAATTTCTTTTAAAGATTAGGATAAGTTATTTATAAATGTATTGCTTTATTTTTTTTATTATTATATTGGCCATAATAAAAAATATAATCAATATTTATTAGAAAGCAACTAAATACTTCTATTGGAATATGAATCTGTAATCACAATATTCACATTAAACTGTGCTAACAAACTAAAAAACTGCACGTACAGTTAAAAACCACTTAAAAAGCACTTTAAATATCAAATTTCAGTTATTCTTTTAGTTATTTTTCAAATACTATCCTCTAAAACAGTATTCCGAACAGGCAAATGTTACGAGGTTATAACATACCGCGTAAGCTTTCACGTATGGCTGAGCCCATATGACGTTTTATACGGTTTATTCATTCAATTTCGAAATGCTGTCTATTCTTTGGTATTATTTCCGTTGGATGTAAACTATTTTTAACATCCCGTTGGATTTGTGGTTAGCTTGCTCATTTGTTTATGAAGTGTTGAGTTCGAAAGTTAGGTTGAGTCAAGGTTTATGGTTTTTAGGGTTCCATTATTTACAATCAAAAAAGAACTAAACTCTTATAGGATTATCGTATTTCCGTCTGTTAAGACCATTTTTCTCAAGATCATGAGATATCCGTTTATATTTATCGTTTTTGTCGCATTTTGTATGATAATTGCCAGTTACCTATTAGGTACTTCCCGTTGATCTAGAATTATGAAATTTTGCAAAAAATTAATACTTACAGTAAAGGAAAGAATCTGAAAATTAGGAATATACTGCATAAAAAATCATTACAAAGTTATATTTGTAATGTAAGAATATATATAGATCGGACGGACAATGAAGTAAAAAGTTTGCATTCTAAATCTCAGTCTTTAGATACCTGTCCCTGCTTACCCTGCTTTAACCTATAAGCGAGATAACTCCGTGAACCTGGAAGATTATCAATTAAAAGAAACAAATTCATATTTTGTTTTCACATAAACTTAAAAGAAATATTTTTAAAATATTGTCAATAATACATATTATTTATTACAATATACTACAATATAAATATAATTTACACAAAATTATATCAATTTATTATACTCGGATATATCAAGAAGGACGTCGATTCAAATTTAGTTCTATATTCAGGACGAAATACTTTAGATTTTTGCACCCGATTGCGGCAAAGATTAAAAAGAAGGTTATTTTATAATTTCGAGACATGACATGTTTATATTAAATTGTTATAAAGTATATATTTTGACGCTAATTTTGTTTGTTTAGATAATCCAGACGAACCCCCATCGTGTTCGGACTACGTCCTGCATATATTTACATTATTCTGGAAAATTATATTTGCCTTCGTTCCCCCTACAGGTAAAGTATACAGTTCAGTTACATTTATACATCTTTTATTATATTAGGTTAGTATAATTTTATTCAAACAAAATTCCATAGGTAAATACATATTAGATATGGTAATAGGCACAGGTAAATATATTTGAGATCAATCATGGCGTAGGGGCTCAAGTGAATGAGAGTTTGTGGGTTCGATGCCCACTCCAGCAAATTAAATATTTTATATTTTCATTTTTTCTCTCTCATGTCGAGGCAAATAAGACTTCAGAATTCTGCGGAAAGTAGGTAGCGGAGTCTTTAAGTCTAAGGCTCGTTCTGCCGAACCTGCCAGACGCAGGATACAATGTGAAGATAAAAAAAAATTAAGTATATTTTCTGAAATTCCTCGTTCTTCAAAGTGTATATGTAATAAATAATGTTTACTTTGAAAAATTGTCTTTCTTTGAACAAAAGATAACATATTATGAAATATAAGGCGTTCGTGGTGACGATTCTGGGTTCGATTCCCATTTAGGGACCGATCATTTTTGTTACTTTACAATAGGTTCCCTAACTATTCTTGCGTAAAACAGAGCTTAGTAAGCTCTGTATTATGTATATAAATAAATAATTTTAAACAAAAAGGCTCTTTACTTAATTTAAAAAATAACTCAAATTCTGAATATACTGTAAAGCAAATAGTACTTACAATATAATACAATGTATTCATACAAAACAAAGGCTATTATTATTGTAATATTCATATGATACGCGATCGTGGTAAACTTAGCACGCAATGGTCACAGCTGATCTCCACTCGGAATGATATGATATATATTTAGTATATTGGTTTGCGGTGTTTAATTACGCAAACGACATACGATTGGTGGAAATTAAACAAAAACATAAAGAAAATTTGAAATTACATTCTCTATGTCATTCAAGATAGTAAAATATATGGAAATGATGAGAGCGTTATTATAAATATACTAAATAGAAAAGAACTGATGCCGCAATTCACTTATTTGGTGCAACTTGGTTTAGTTTCAAATAAAAAAAAATTGAACAATCAAGGCAATCAAGTTTCTAAATAATCGTTCAGCATACATTACATAGCAGGGATTGAAAAAAATGCAATTACGTCGTTGTTGCACCAAATGAATATATTATATTTTATCGTCACTCTTTCGGGAAAAGAAAATGAGGAATTGTAATTAAAAATAATAATATACAGAAAATAGTACTATAATAGAAAAAATCTAATTAAAGTTACTTACCAGAATATTTTTCCAGATATCGGCGGCGGCTACGTCTGTTTCGTAGTGTCAATTATTTGCATTGGTCTAGTGACCGCGGTCATCGGGGACGTCGCGTCTCACTTCGGCTGCACACTCGGCATTAAGGATTCCGTCACTGCCATCATATTTGTGGCTTTGGGAACTAGTATACCTGGTATTTATTGATTTTGGAGTTATTTTGATATCTTAGCCTGGAAATTTGATTTTGATATTTTGATGATTTGAGTTTCCAGATGAAAGTTCAATATTAATATTTTGGGCTTTTATCTGGAAAACTAACTGTGAGATAATTTTGTAGTGTTTGTAAAATTTTATTAATGGAAAATATTACGTGTGAAACTCTACGTACTACGTAGAGTAAAGTAGTACGTAAAAGTGGTACTGGAAAGTAGTACGTGTTTTTGTTACAAAAACAAAAAATTGTAAACTACTCGATATTTGATTTTTTTAATGCAATTACTTTGTATTTTTTTAATTAAATATAGTTAGCATACGAGTATATGTATATTTCATGATAACTTATCTTTCATGTTTTGCATGCTTTATGATACAATAATTTCCAGACACATTCGCCAGTAAAGTAGCTGCCATCCAAGACAAGCATGCTGATGCATCAGTCGGAAACGTGACAGGTTCTAACGCGGTGAACGTGTTTTTGGGCATCGGGGTCGCGTGGACCGTCGCGGCTATCGTTCATTGGAGTAAGAATGAGAAATTCCATGTTGAACCTGGAAAGTAAGTTAAAATTGTTTCTGAGATATCTTCCCGTTATATACAGCATATAGGTAGGCAAGGACGCAGGGACACAACGTCCTGTGAATGCGACAATTGTGAGGTTCGATCCCCATTCGAGGATGTGAAATATTTATTTACATCTATATTTTCATTTCTTCGCTCTGGTGTCGAGGCAAAGTCCGGTGCTGAATTCCGCTACTTAACAGGCAACTGCACGCACTGCCTCCAGAACTTGGCGAAGTGGGCAACGGAGTCTCTTTATACTAGGTTCCCTCTGCCTACCCTTCTGGGTGCCGGATACAGCGTGAAGCTGATTTTTTTAAATTTTAATAAATGAAAATGCAATCGACAGCTATAATATCACCGTACATTGTCCACAGCCTGGCTTTCAGCGTCACAATGTTCTGCTCTGAAGCAGTTCTAGCCGTTATAGTATTAGTGCTCCGTAGAAGAAAATCAGTGGGCGGAGAGTTGGGAGGACCTCGCACTATCAAACTTGTGACCTCAATGTTCTTCTTCTCTCTGTGGCTGACATACCTCACCATGTCTACTTTGGAAGCTTATGGTTATATAAAAGGATTTTAAACGTTGATCTTGAGCTTGACTTGAACCGCTTCGTTCGGATTGGCTTTCCAAAATTTCATAATAAATTTACTATCGAAATAGATTAGCTCATTAAAAAATTCTTAAAATGTCTATTTCTTCTCCTCTATTCTCTATAATTATTTGTGGAATGGAGCGGTTATTCATAGAAAAAGTTAAACTAAAGTATAGAAGGTAAGTTTCCAAAGTTATATTTAACAACAAGTTGAGGCGGTGTGCTCAAATGTACAGGCTTAGATGTCCAAAATATTTCCCTTCCTCTAGGTTTTTCTCTTTCAGATTTCTTGTATCTTATCTTGTATGTAGCCTTGAAGGCTGTGGTAAAGGTCTAAGTAGATAACAAATGAAATCTATAAATATATGTAAATGTATTGAGAAATTATCTGATCCGTAGTCCAGATTATAGAATATATTTATAATGTTTAGATTTTACTAGTGATGCACTTTTTTATATATATATTTATAGATATTTATTTTACATGCATAATATAAAATAAACAGTATTATAACGATGAAAGCTGTTGTGCTTACTTCTATACACCTCCTACATTAAAGATTAATAATTTGAGAAAAATAAATAATTTGAAAAAAATCCTTTTTATTAGTAAAAATAATATTTAAATGAATCGGTACATCACTAGTAAAATGATTTCCGAATACGGGCTACATTTTAACTGAGATATATTTGTGTCGTGTGTTCTGACGTAAAATAGAAGCTTAAATATATTGTTTGTTATATGTAGATTATATACTTCAAGTACACATTCTTATTCTAAAAAAGATTAAACTAAATATAAGAAGTGACAAACAGAGAGAAAAATATGATCTGTGTAAAAAACAATATTAAATATGAGAAATCTTTTCTTATAACCTCTGTGAACACGATGGTAGTGGATTCGCTTCTCAACAAGGGGGAATAAATTATGAGTTCCGTAACCCAACACGCAATGAGTGTTTTAATTTTAGGTTCACTCAGCCTACCCTATATGCGAGATACAGCGTGAAGCTATAAAAATATATAACCTTTTATAGAAAACATCAATAACGTATATTAAATATATTATACCTTCAGTGTCAGTGATTATATAAGGATAGATCCACACTATAGTGCCGCTCATGGTCCATTCTCGATCCGATCTTAGAAATAATGTTAAATACGAAATCGGACTGGAATTTGACCCTAATAATAGTATGAATTCTTTCACTAATTTTCAAAAAAGAATATTTTAACAGACTAAGATAGCACCGAAAAAGAACCGTGATTTTATATATAATGTTATAGTGTGTATGCAGCCTAACAATAAATAGAAAATAGAAGAGTGTTGTGTCACTATTGTAAAACATACTCGTATAGTAAACAATAAAAATGTGTTTTAACCTTAATAAATGTGTACTTGAAGTATCTATTAATAAAATATATTATAATTAACTGAGCCATTATAGGTGATAAAGACAGCTTATCGATAGATTTAATCAAAGTGACGTCATTATGTTTTTATATATTAGTGTTGTATATAAAGATACAGATAGTAAGGTGGATGTATGCTATTTTTTTTATATATTATTATAATACATGCATGTGTTAGATGTCCTATAATAATTTAATTAATTATTTATTTTTATAACCCATAATAATTACCGATTTTTTTTATTTGTATGAATTTCAGTTAAAAAAATACGACTACTTCACGTTACTCCTGCTTCGTGTTTCCTATAGAGATATAGTATTTTCCTAGAGATTCAATCAAATTATTGTATTTTAACTAACTTAACTAACATACTTTTACTATTAAAAACTAATAATCCCTATTTATTTAGAACTGTCATCAGTTAAATGGCTGTTTAAGCTATCAAAGAAAAGATTATACGCTTTAACATACATAGAATATTGATAATAAGACACTATAGAGAAAGTCGTAATAGGAAAATCACATAGTTCTAACAATACATTATTTTAAATATATTAATATATCGCTTGTTTGGTGCAACGATGACGCAATGGCATTTTTTTTTAATTTAAATATGTTAATATGTGCAGAAAAATAATCTATATTGGGTCTCCTATGATATAAAAAAGTACAAAAGCGTCATTATTGCACCAAATGAGCAATATTGTAAAATACTCTTGATGCCTCTTCTCCGCTTGCTAATCTATGGTCAAGAAGTTTAAGACACAGAAATACGTAGAGCATGTTATGTTCATTCGAAAAAACAACGAAAATTTCAAAAATATATTATAATTTAATTCACAGATATTCTGAATATTCATTTATTCAAATAAATTGATCATTTTTTGAAAAATATGCTACTTTTTTACTTTATCTTTACCGTATTTTAGATTGTTTTTAAAAGTTTTCTATATCTCTGGACCAATATTCGTTTCGAATTTATTTATATTAGAATATTTTGTAATTTATCTCCTTCTATCTTCTTAGATTTTCTATACGTATTTATCTGTAGTTCTTTGCTATCTCTTTCTAATATGTCTATTGTATAATGATATAAAAAATGTAGGACTATTGAAACATTAATCAAAATACCATTTCAACAAAAAGGTTAAATTATTAAAATATATAAATTTCTAAATTTAAATTATAATTAAACTTGTTGCGAAAAATACATTTTCCTTATTAAAAAGTTTAAAGATTGTTTATGTCCTAATGAAAGTTTTAATATTAAACTTTTTTTCTGATTATATTCTATTAAATAGTTTATTATTGCTAGAAAATTGACACTTACTTTAAAATATGATATAAGCATATTTAATTTGCCACATAGTACATTGTTTTTGAAACGCCGTCCGCTGAAGCAAATATTTGCATATGTACGTATATGTATGTATATATAAAAAAATAATTTATTAGTACATCGAATTATAACATAAGCAAAGTTTAATATTTTTATTAATTTAAATACGCGTAGCTTTTAAACAATATCACAATAAACTGATTGTTGCAAAAGTTTATGACTTTTCACTAAGATATCAGATTGTCATAGGTTCTTAATTTCGATAGCTTCAAAAATTTATAGTAATATTTTTTTAAAGAAATTGATTTCTATCTATCATTTATTTTATCATAACGTAAAATGTTTTTTAATATTATTTTTCTGATATCTTAAGTTGTAAATATTAATTTTGACTTACAAAAAGCGTTATACGTCTTACACATACTTTTTAATTTAAATAATTTCGTCATACTTAACTATTATAATTTCTAATTTGAAGGAATGTTAGTAATGTTGAGGATATTACTGAAAAAATTCCACTTACTAAGCAGCATTAGTCTACTGTCAAATTAACTCGGACTACGACTATTTAGGTCGTAGACTCGATCGTTGGCTCCAGACTGCTTGTTGCCTTTACTATTTATTTTTTGACATATTTATAAAAATACTTTATAACATTACAAAAATGTCCAAACATTTAAGAACGCTACATTTCAATTAATTTATAATTTTTGTAGTTTAAAATCTTTTAATAAAAAAAGGAATCCTTCTAAACAACGTGCTATATATATTTGTAAATTTTCGTTATTTTCTTTCTTTCTTCAAAATAAAGTAACTAAAAAAAAACTAGCCATAACAGTAACCAAACACGTATAGATAACTATGAAATATGCACCAAAAAAAAATAAAATTACATACATGTCGCATATAATTAGTAAATAAATGTATTTAATGTAATAAAATAAATATTATATACTATTCTATACATTTTCTTATTCCTAGTAGTTTTATCTCTTAGAAGTAAACTACAAATTAGTTACTCTTAGACTTTCCAATTTGTGTTGTATATTAATTTTTTTTTTTCAGAAAACATTTTTTATGTACAATTCGATTCTACAGCTTTGTGGGCAAAGAAATAAAATTAAAAACTAGAAACGACATAACATATTATAATAATATAAAATAATAAAATACAATATATAAAAAATAATACTACATACTTTTTATATATTTTTTTCCCCAATCTAGTTTCACAGAACGCAGTGTTAAGCTTGGTCATCTTCGAGTAGTGTTAATACTATGAATATCAATGTCTAATTTGGAAATTAATTTTCTAAGCATAAAGTTTTCTTTGGTAATATCGCAATAAAATACAATACGTAAAAAAGCAAACAATAATATAAATAAGATAAAATAATATAATACCACACATACACATACCAATATACGATTTTTTGCTCGAATTCGGGTAGAAAGATAGGTAAAATAGCTGAAGTCTCTGCCTTCTCTGCATGAAAGTTTATTCTAATTATAGATGCGGGATAAAGCGTGAAACTAAAAAAAATATCTAAGTACCAAAAAAATGTTTCTGAAAAAAAAATATCAATAAAATATAAATATCTATATATGAAAATGGCTTAATGTCTCGTAATATTTTACCCTCGATGTCGTATGTATGTATGTATGTACTTGTATGTAAATGAACAGCACGCCAATGAAACGTTGTAGTTATTTTGATAATTATTATTGTTATATAAATTAAAGTGTTTGTTAAGTACTTATTTAATGGTGTTTTATTTTATCCTGACAAAATATTTTATCTGTGCTTTAAAATGAGACTTAGTTAATTCAAAATTAAAATAAAAAAAAAACAAGAGTATATAAACTCTTGTTTTTTTTGTATTGTACGATTTAAGAAACAAATATATATGGTAATGGAATAATACTTGATGATATATACAATTAATTGAGGCATGCCGGTTGTGGGTTCGATTCCCAATCAAGGGTATGAAATATTAAATGTTCTGCGGAAGGCTTAAAACATATTTAGTAACCTAAATCCTTCATCCTTCTAATATTAAAAATGTGAAAGTTTTGAAGGATGGGTGTTGTTTCCATTTTTACGCATAAACTAAAGAACGGATTTAGAAACTTTACATCTTATACAAGTATATCAGAAATAACTCAGGCTACAATTTCTATAAAGATTTGTATAGTTTGGCTATAATATTACAAAAAGCTTAAGCAGGCGAAGCCGCGCTTCTGTCGCTAGTTCTATCTAATCTCTGAACAAATAAAAGAAAATGGTGAAAATATTATAATTCAAATTCTACAATATGTAATATTATGTTAATACATGGCTTATTTTAATGAAAGTTAACCTCGGGCAATCAGAAATATAAATTAATATAAGAAATCATAAATCAACGTGCGTAATGTTTCACAAGGGTGTAATATAGTGTGAGCACCGCATATGTAATTAACTTGATATTAAAGCCAACACATGCGTTAGTATATTACATCGCCACTATATCAGTGTTTGATTGATGGTTGTGGATTCGATTCCTGTTCGGGATAAGTACCTACATCATTCAATTTATTTTTGACACACAATGCCTCCAAAATTCGGCGGAACAGAAGTGTCTTAATAGGAACGGTGTGCCTTAAAACTAGTTTCCCAAGTTCTCTCTGCTTACCCTGCTAAGAGCGGGATACAACTAAGGAAACGGTAAATTCTGCCTTTCCAGCCACCAATGAAAAGACCAGAAAATATAAAACGGAGTGACTTGACACTAGGTTCTATGATCGTATGAAATTTAATATAAATAATAACAGAAAACACAAAATATTTCTAAAAAGACATCGCTTATTACAAACGAAATAAGAATATTTCAGCTATAAATTCTTGCAGCAAATTCAAATGCGAGTTGCAAATCAACAACGAGATGGAGCGGCCTCGGCACCTCTGTAAATACTCATCAACCGACGCGGCCTTAGTGTGGTAGAGATAGCGTTTTTTATAAAAAGAAATATTTTGTTTCGTTTCTTAAATTACTAAAATTATAATATAATATTTTCTAATTGTAAGTATGAGAAAAATACTTGGAGTAACGGATGTTAAAATTTAAATTAAATCAAGTTCACGCTGAACCACACCCGCACACAGCAGGGTAAACAAAGGGAACCTAGCGTTAACACACCGTTTCCGTTCCCCACTTTCACTGACGAATGATATATTAGAAAGATATATTACTAGAATCTAGAATATAGACGAGTCGAATTCGATTAAAGGTTTTTCATTTAAATAAAAATTGAGTAAATATTGCAGAAAAATATTTTCACTCTCCCTTCCCGTCTCCCGTCTTGTGATACAAACACCAAACCTTAACCTCTGCAAGAAAGAGGCGGAAAATAGAATAGCTAACACTCCGCCTTTCCCGCTAATGAGTAATATAACCAAGCAAGCACCGTCAAGCAAACCTATACTCTAAGCGAGAATAGTAGAATATAAGAGATATGGTAATCATGCATTCCATATAAGCTTCCCACTTTCCGCCGAATTTATCAGAGCGAGGAAACGATAGCATCAAATATTTAAATTTCCTCGAGTGGGAATTGAAACCACAACCCTCATGTTTACTGTCGCGAAATGACAATATTTTTTTCTCAACCACTTCCGGAACAAATACGATGAGGAGCAAAGGCCGGCCGCACCTGTAGCTCCTCTGGTGTTGCACGGGGTCATGGGCGGCGGTGATCACTTATCATCAGGTGACCCGAACGCTGGTTTGCCTTGTCCTTTTCCATAAAAAAAAGTTAAATTAGTCGCCATGGCCATAATGGTCTCTGGAATTTCGTTGCATTAAAATGTAAAAATATATATACGAAAATCTTTCCGCCACCGCTTATACCTCAAGTAGCACTCTAAAACTAAACCCGTGCTCTCTTCCCGTAAGTTTGTGGTTTCTTCTCAGCAGTTTGTTACAAATCGCATCACATAAAATGTACCTTCCAGCGATATTTATTATAGAATACATTCGGTGCTTAATCTTTTTGAGGCAGAATTTTTGTGTTTTTACACTTTTACTGGTATAAAGAATTTTTTGCTATTTTCAACAATGTTGGATATTTTAACGTTAGTAAAAATAATAATAATAAATCTTTATTTCAGACTTTTAAATCTATATTATTTGTTATATAGATTTAAAAGTATATATATTTGCTTAACCTATGTTAAGTGGAGAATTAAAAGATTTAGTCTGATTCGCTTGGGCCATTTTTCTTGACATATCTATATTGTTATTGGATATATCTTATATATAACTTATTTAATAAATCAGTCTTGCTTAAAGCTATAAAAAAAAAATATATAATCTTTTAAGTCGACGCAAAGTACCGACGACGATCGATGAAATCGGCACGTGTTACAGTAGAGACCTTGCTTGGGCAAGGACAGTGTGGGATACTTTACTTATTAACTTTGAGATCGATCTTGAGATGCCGTTTTCATTCATAGTTTATTAAACGGCATCTCAAGCTCTCATCTGAGAGTTGGAAGCAGTTTAAACATACGGGCCTAACAGTTCTCTTAACAGTAAATTTGGAGATTGTCGTGGCGCAGCGGAACAACTTCTGACTAAACACAAAAGTTTTGGATTTGATCCTCACTTAGTTGTGTTATTTTCTCACTCTAGTAAATAGAATAAGATCGGCGATGAGGTCAAGAAACCACGAAAATTAGACTGTGTGTATGGAACAGAGTGTCTTAACACTATGTACAGGATACAGAATGAAGCAAGGCTATACTATGACCCGTCTAGTAGAAAAAAATACATACATATAAATAAAATAAATAAATCAGCAGGGTAGGTAGAGACATTTTCTGCCAAATTCTGGAGTTCTTGAGTGGCAGAACTCAACGCCGCGCTTTTGCCTCGACGCCATAACGAAGAAATGGAAATATAAATTTAAGTAAATATTTCATCTCCTCGAGTGGGGATCGAACCCACAACCAGTCGGATTAACAGTCACAGTTTGTGCCGCTGCGCCACGACTGGCCTCAATACATATATTTCTAAAAAGTACATAATACTATCAAATATGGCTACGTCCAAATAGGCTCGAGCATAATATCTTAATCAAATCACTCAATTTCGGTTTGGCAAACGATAAAGCCGAAACTATCGAAAAGTAATTCCAAGAAGGTCCCAAGTTTAGTTAACCAAGTATAGAGGAAATCTAGTTTATTTATCCTAAACGTAATAGATGCTAAGGTTATCTGAATTTACTTTTATTATAATAATATCGTTTTTGGGTATTTACTGTAGTAATTGTAATATCGACAGGTTGGGGGTTCGAATCTCATTCGAGGTAATTATATATATTCTTTTCTTCGCCCTGATAACAAGGTCAAGCGCGGCGTTGAGTTCCGTTACTCAACACGCAAGGCCTGAATGCGGCGGAAAGTCGGGAACGGAAGTATTAATGGGGAAAGAGTATATTTTACATTAGACACTCAGGTTCCCCCAGCTCACCTTGCTATGTGCAGAATACAAAATTAATTTTGTTATTTTTTTAAGTTATTTACTTAAATTTATATTTCCATTTCTTCGCTCTGGTGTCGAGGTTAAGCGCGGCGTTGAGTTCTGCCCCTCAACACGCAATGCCTCCAAAATTCGGCAGAAAGTGGGGAACGGAGTGTCTTAACACTAGGTTCCCTCTCCCTACCCTGCTGTGTGCGGGATACAGCGTGAAGCTAATTTAATTTTTAATTTAATTTTTTTAATTTTATTAAGTAACACGTTAAGTAAATCTTAACACTAGGTTCCCTCTATCTAAAGCCATCATTCATATTTAGACTACACCCTCGTCGAAATTACCTTCGCGGAACCAGCTGTCGTCAACATGATGAATGGTCTGGAGTTTGTTTTGAAAAACTTCGGCGTTTGATTTATAGCCGTTTGATTACTGTTATTAATTATTTAGTGGGTCATCTTTGTTTGTTTATTGGTTCCATTTTGATATTCAATTTGGTATTTATTTGGAAAGTTGTAAAGATGAGATTGAATGGTTGGATTGCAGAAAATGCGTAAATATAGCACTGGGAAGGTGTAAATTAAGTCTTAACAAAAACTGAAGAGGCCAGTCGTGGCGCAGTGGCGCAAGGGTGATAATGTAATGCGATGGCTGTGAGTTTGAATCCCGCTCGAGGGAATTCATTATTATAGATGTTTTTTTTCGCTCCGAGGTAAAAGTCCGGCGTGGAAGGTTCCTTCTGTCTACCCTGCCGTGTGCGGGATATAGCGAGAAGCTGATTTAATAAGATTTTTTTGTTAGAATTTTATTCTTTAGCTAACATTCTCAGATAACAATAGTCATACATGTTTCACATCTTTTGAGATAGAGATAATGTTGCTTCCGGTTTTGAGCTTATCTAAGGAAAATTGTGTTACAAGGTACGGGATTGCGTTTCACTATACAAAAAGTTAAACCAAATTTGGAAAAAAGATTTGATAACAAAGTATAAGAAAACAAAAAACAAGAAAAAATTACGAAAATAAATATAAAAAATTTAAAAGCTACTTTTACAAGAAAAATAAATTATCTGATCCACTCCACCACTAGCGTTAGTAAGAGCTTTATTAAGAACACTACCGTCACTGGTTTAAAGTTTTAAATCTTATTTCAAGGTAAACTTTCTTTAATCTTCTCTCAGTTTAGTTCAAGATTTTTCTTTGAGTAAAGCTGTGCTTGCCGTCCGAATTACTCTTAAATTTGTTATTATAGCGTTAGGTACTTTTTTTTTACTTTACGTTGTATTCTACTCAAAGGAAACCTGGGAACCTAACTCTATCCGCCGAATTCTTGAGACATAAGGCGTTGAGAGGCGGCACTCAACGCCGCACTTTTCCTCTCGGAGAAATGAAAAAGTTTTTCATTTCTCCGAGTAGGATTTGAACCCACAACCACGTCCCTTGACGTAGAATCATAACGTTCTCTTATTAATAAATATTCACTATTTTCATTTTCAATATGCGCCTACTGAATTACATCTAATAAACTTGAATAATTAAGGACGTCGTTGTCTGTAAACATGATATTTTGTGGGTACTAGGAAACTAAGAAATGAAAGTAAGTATTTGAAGACCAAACAAACGCGGCGTTGAGTTGCACCACTTAAGTGAAAGTGGAGAAGGGAACTTACCATTAAAGAAAAATATTTCAAGCTGCGTTTTCTTGAAACTTGATTAAAAATAAAGAAGGTTTACTGACATTTTTTATATGGAATATTACCTTGAATTTTCACAAGTGTATGTGTAAAAACCTAAAAAAGGTTGTGGGTTCAATTTCTACTCGATGGATTTTTTAAATATTTTTTTTTCGGACTTTTAGTATAGCTGTGTCTTTAAATTTGGTAGGCAGCTCCTGGAGATGTCATAGTATAACTGGGATAATTGACATCATGTTTTTAAACGTCTATCGTTGTTGTGTACCTATGTAAGTGCTTTTTTTTATATTTCCACCCAGAATTAAATTTTGATTACAAGAAGCCCTTTACCAAGTATTATGTTAATTAGTTACAAAATCCAAAGTTCATTTTCGAAGTCTCGTTAGTAATTAAGAAAGTTTTGGGTATTATTAAGACGCAAATTTCACCGCGAGTTTCGACTTCGAACATTAAAATCATAAATCTAAAGAAATAATATACACTTTTATTTTCGAATAAAAAAAATCTCCAACTCCCTTACCTATTTCAGGATTGTAGGTCGGGATGGGAAGGACACCTTTGTAATTTTTTTTTCATTAATTTATATACCTATAAATTCGACCTTTTCCACGGGAAATACTTTATAGATTTTGATTACGCGTCGAAGTCCATATAAAATGCAGTAAATTCGCTCGTATCCTGATTGAGCTGATTTTGAAGCTTGATCTTTTTTGATCTTTTCAATGGACCATATATCTGAATATTTGATATTAAATTCAGCTTTAAACAATCTCCAGATAAACGGTCTAGACGGAAGAACAATACGGGTGCCGTTTTTACCTTTTGAGATACGGAATCCTTTTTTTTTTTACTAAACAATTAATGGTAATAATACGACCGCTCTGGCACAGAGGTAGAGGTAGGTAGGTGTATTACTGTAAACCCAACGATTGTGAGTTTGAGTCCCACACTAGGAATCGAATTATTCCTATTTCCTCGTCTGGTCATAATACAAAGCACGGGGTCTTGTATTTCATCTCACAATGAAAAATTTCAATTTTGGCAGAAAATGAGGAATGGAGTGTCTCATCACTATGTTCCTTTTGTTTAACCTGTTGTATGCGAGAGCAACACTATAATATAAATTTTTACAAACTCAAAGTACGCATTTTTGTACGAAAAAAAATTTAAACAGATTTTTTAATTAAATGATTCAAAGTAATGGCAATGGAACTTTATTATACTAAAATACAGTATACTTATAATGTTCTCTTAATTTTTAATTCTTATTTTAAAAAGAGTTTATCTTATTTTATATCAATGTTAATAAAAATGTTTGAAAATGCTATAATATTTAACGCTCAACAAAAATATAGAGTCCATCATCATTCACCAGACAGTGGAACAACTTACGACTATAAACGAAATAGATGGAGATTCAAAATGTCTTTAATTTGTCTTTCATTGATATAGATGTAGATTCAAATCGATGGAGATTCAAAATGTCTTTAATTTGTCATTCATTTCAAAATGTCTTTAATTTGTCTTTCATTCATATAGATGGAGATTCAAAATGTTTTTAATTTTCTGTATTTCAACGCTGGATGCAACGCCTTGAACTATAAAAAATATACCTAAATACAGCAAAGACAGCGGCCGCGCGCGATTGACCATAATATTGAATTCTCTCAAAAAAAGCCTTCAGTCTGCATGGGCTAGATTAAGTACTGGACAAAGTTCCGATATATTTATATTAAGTTTAAATATAACATTGACAATATTTTGATATAGCTAAAAAAACACTATAAGTGTATTACTAGCAAGCAAACAAATAAACATACACTTAATTCTGTGGTCCCGCATATATATATTTTAGTTACGATACCCTAAAAAGGGATCTCTATAAACCTATAGCAATAAATTCCCTACCCTCTAAGTATCTTCTAAGAGCTCTCAAATCATTTATTTATTAGAAAAGCAGAAAAATATACTTTTATCCTGCCGAATAACGAACGGCTTGCAGTACATTACGTGATTGCCTTCCAAAGTGTTCAGAAACTTCTCATGTTTATTTACAAAACGTTGCAAACACTGGGGCTGTTTACTTTGGTTGTACTTAGAATGGGGAATTGGTGGTCTTTTTCTGTTTTTTTTTTTTTGTTTTGAGGAGGAGGAATTGTGACAAATTTCTCCGTTTTTTAAATTTTGAGTATGGATTCCAATTGAGAAATTTGTTACCACCTTGTTAATGTGCGGATACGGGTATCTAAACCTATATATATAAAAGGACTTGTGCTGACTGACTGAGGTAAGACGCACGCAGAGCCGTAACCGCTGATGGTAGAAACGTAAAACTTGGGCAGATGTTTATTTTCATATTCTGGACATCCACTAAGAAGGGAATTTCAAAAATTTTAACTCTAAAGGGATGAAATAGTGGTTGAAAGTTTGTATAGAATTTTTTTTTAATCTGCACCGATTTTTATGAAATTTGAAATTCAGACTCTTAAAAATATTTAATTGAACACGTGTTTCATGGTTTTTAAGAATTCATCCCCTAAGGGTTCAAATAAGGGGTTGAAAGTTTATATGGAAAAATCTTTAAATTGCCACCGATTTTTATAAAAATTTAAATTCAGACTGTTAAAAATATTTTATTGAACACGTGTTTCGTGGTTTTTTAGAACTCACTCCTAATAAGCGAGCGAAGCCGCGCGCGCCCTCTAGTTGGTAATAATTTAAACCGACCAGGCGCTCTGGCCACTAAGTCATACGTTCTCATCAAGCTACGTCAAAATTTCGAGCGCCTGGTCGGTTTACAGGAGGCGCGGGTTCGAGTCCCGCTACGTTCAAATTTTTATACGTTTTCTAAATAAGTATTTTTCTTTCCTAAGTATGGAATAACATTTTAAAAATAGAGAATATACGTTTATTTTATTATTGATGAAATTATACAATGTGGGACTTTAATAATAGTGTTATCGATTTAAGGAGGCTATACGACGCAATTCTATTTGACAAATTTTATCAAATCTATGGTTATTGAGCATATTCTGAGCATCGCCTTTCTTTATTCGATGCATTCGTAAAACAGAGCAAAGAACAAACAATTGTCGAACTGTTAACACCTTACATGATTGATATAATTCTTCTGTTGGAAAACGAAAAGGTTTGGATAGCATGACCTTAAGAATACATCTTTGTAGTCTATCAAATGAAAGCTGAGTTGTTTTAATAGCTCAATGCTGGTATGCAATAAGATGATAGTAATAAATCATTTCTAGTACTTCTCTAAGCTAGCTAGCTAGATCTTAGTAACTTAAAGATAAATCTTAACTTTCGTATACGAGAAGCCAGAGCTTGTATGTGGTCAGAAAAGGCTCTAATCGATAAAGACGCCTCGATATCATGTATAGTAGTAGATCTGGTCGTTTTAAAACAATTACAGGTTTTTTAATATAATTCGTAAGGAACGCTTATAACCGATTATTATACACTGAGTTTGATCTAAATTTGTGTCTACATTAATACAAATTAAAAAGAGAGTGGGCTCCTGATACACTGCCTTGCGGTACTCCATATTAGATATTTGCTTCATCGCTAGTATATATAATCATAATAAAGTAATCAATCAAATCGTAGAAACAGAATAATATAAATTAAATAATCAGCTTCACGCTGTACCTCACACACAGCAGGGTAGGCAGAGGGAACCTAGTGTTAAGACACTCCGTTCCCCACTTTCTGCCGATTTCTGGAGGCATTGCGTGTTGAGTGGAAGAACTTAACACCGCGCTTAGCCTCGACAACAAAGCGAAGAAATGTAACCATAAATTTAAGTAAATATTTCGTCTCCTCGAGTGGGGATCGAACCCACAACCAGTCGATTTTACAGTCACACTTCGTGCCGCTGTGCCACGACTGGCGCCTCAAATTAAATAATATTACATAAATATTTGAGGCCGGTCGTGGCGCAGCGGCACGAGGTGTGACTGCAAAACCGACTGGTTCTGTGTTCGATCCCCACTCGAGGAGATGAAATATTTACTTAAATTTATATTTCCATTTCTTCGCTCTGGTGTCGAGGTTAAGCGCGGCGTTGAGTTCTGCCCCTCAACACGCAATGCCTCCAGAATTCGGCAGAAAGTGGGGAACGGAGTGTCTTTACACTAGGTTCCCTCTGCCTACCCTGCTGTGTGCGGGATACAGCGTGAAGCTAATTTTTTTTTTTTTACATAAATATTTGTATAGTTCAAGCAGTTGAAACCGTACAGGACCGCTAGTTAAAAATAAAATAGCAATACTTAAAAAGCAAATCACTAATATAAAATAGGCCAATTTCTTCGTTAAAAATCAGTTTGACAGTAAATTGTAATTCTTCAGGGAATGTAGAAAATGCTGTAAAGACTATTCCTTGCGGGCATGCTTTATATAGCTTCTTCATTCTGCAAAGTGGTTCAATTTTCATTAGTTTTCTTCCTTTTTATCTTTAATTGGTCAATTTCAGATTTTATCAACTATTAATTATTTCAACTATCATTGATATGTTAGTTGAAATATTTATTATTTTTATTTATTTAAGTTTTTATTACACTAACAAGAACAATTACAAAAGAACAAAAACAACCAAAACGAAAAGCATTGGTGTTAGGGTGGCCTTATCACCGCAGGTGATCTCTTCCAGGCAACCCCTACAGTAAAAAGATCATAGAACACAGGATTTTAGGTTGGTGTACAAATGAACAAATTATCGATAATAGACTTACTTAAATGAAATAATTAATATGTTTATTTTCTCACTCTGATAAAGAGACAAAGTGCAACGTGGAGTTCCACACTAACCTCGCATTTAAAAAAAAATGCACGGAATCAGGAAACTGGTCAGCACGAAAAAGCATAAAGCTGATTTTTTTAAGTTTTGGTTTTTCAACCAATACTGCCAGTATATAAAATAGGTAGTAAGTAAAGAAAATATTATATTAAATGGAAAAAAAATTTTACATACATTTCAAAGATAAGTTGCATTTGAACTTATCGCCCGTAACTCTGCGCGGCGCGCGTACGATAAGAAATCCTGAATTCGAGGCATAGGCAGTGGGAACCTAATGTTAAGACACTCCGTTCTTAAATTCCCGCCGAAATCTGTAGGTATTGCATGTTGAGTGGCGAAACTCATTGCCGCGCTTTGCTCAACACCGGAGCGAAGAAAAGAAAATATTAAATATTTAATTTCCATGTGTGGGAATGGAACCCACTACGCCGCGACTGGCCTCTAACACGTAATATATAAAGTCAGTTAATTATACAGATTAATGTATCTCAATTAAATTTCACCTGTCATTAGTAAATATTTACATACATAAATAAATGAGCTCGATTTGTTAGAAACAAAGTTCAATACAAGGCCGCTCAGCCGCAAACCGCGCTGCAACGCGGACAAAATAAATATAAACCAATTATTTTGTTAAATATCCGTAGATTTAACTACCATTTTATTAGAAACGGAGATTAATCTTCTATAAACTACATATTTTTGTTTAAATTATATTTTGCTTTAGAGTTTTTTTTGTCAGTGGTTGTGTGTTCAAACCTCATTCGAAGATTGTTTGGGTAAAAAATTGATTGAGGTCAATGTGGTGAAGGCACAGGAGACACAGAAGTGCGACATACGCGACTGGTTGTGGGTTCTCTTCCTCGATGTGGTAACAAGAGAAAGCGTGGCGTTGAGTTCCACCACTCAACACGCAATTTGACGGAAAGTGGAAAACGGTATGTCTTAACACTAGGTGTTCAGGTATGCTTTACCTACCCTGCTATATACAGGATACAGCGTGAAATAAAAAGAAATAAACTAAGCATATTTTGAATTTACATATGTATGTGCATCATATTTAAAACGATATGTCGCCAACTGCGATTAAATCTTTCAAATGTAATATTTTATTAGCTTAAGCTGGGTCAACACTGTATACGGTTACTTTTAGAGCGTATTATAAATAAAAAATCAAAACAGCTTCACACTGTATGCCGCAGACACGTTCTCCACTTTCTGTGGATATTTTCCAGACATTGCATGTTGAGTTGCGGAACTCAACGTCGAACCTGAACCTGAACTTTGCCTTGGAGTTAAAGCGAAGAAATAAAAATGTTGATAAATAATAATTCATTACCTCGAGTGGGAATCGAACCCACAACAGTCGCGTTACAGTCACACCCCTGTACCTGTGCCTTGTGTGCGTTACGACGGCCTCAACGTTAGAACGTACGATAGATCACAGGAAATCACTATCGTTCCCATCAGATGGACATTCGACGAGAATAGCTGAACGTTCGTGTGTGAAGAGGAGGACAATGCAATTTCCGTTTTACATAAAAGCAAATGGGATTTGGGAGGATAATGAATGGGATACATAAACATCCAACACCGTAGTAGACACTGGAGTGTTGGATGTTTATGTACGAATGTCAGGTTTCAGGGTACAGGGTTCGAATTCAAGCCAATATCCAATGTTGTGGAAAGATATTATCGTTGTAATATATGATTAAAGTATATTAATAGTCTGATTCACGATGTATCCCGCTTGTAGTATGTCCCGCTCCCCATTTTTCCGCCAAATTCTGGACTCATTGCGTGCTTAGTGACGGAACTCAACGCCGCGTTTTGCCTACCAGAGCGAATGAGTTGGATGATTGTTAGAAATCGAATTAACAAAAAAGAAAACGTTTAAAATCAGATGCTGTTACACTGCCCCATGATGACCTTTCGAAGAGAAAACGCAAGAAAAGGAAAATTTTGGATTTCTTGAATTCGGTATTAATCCAGCCCTGTTTTTTATAGCAATTATTAAAACTTATTACAGCTATCATATTGATTAAGTGTAAATTCAACAGATTGTGGATCCGATTTCCACTTAAGAAATTGAAATATTTAATATTGTAATTTCCTCGCTCTGGTAACTTGGCAAAGAGTGGGGTTGAGTTCAACCACTCAGCACGCCATTCCTCTAAAATTGGGCGGAAAGTGAGAAACGCAATGTCTTAAAGTCTTTAATCTTAACACTAGCTTCCCTCCTCCTCCTGCCCCAGGTTCCCTCTGCCTAACCTACGATATGAGAGATACAGCATGAAGTTAAAAAAACCTATAATTTCAACATATTACAGTAATATCATGACAGAGATATACGAGCGAGCCAAGTTTATATTGCCCGAGGATTGTGTTTCTTAATGACAAACTTGAAAAGCCAAGTGATGTGAATGTAATAGCGTATTTCTCATATTCTTTATACATAATGTATGTTAACGTTTTGTTGATTGGTTTGGCTGATGAAACTGTTAATTATTATAACACCAAGTGCTTTGGTCACGGGTTTAATCTCTTATGTCTATGTTGTTCATGGATTTTTTTGATATTTTGAGAATGTTTTAATTTAAATATGGCGGTAACTTTACCATGGTACAGTGAAAACAATACGGTCAAAATAAAAAAATAACCAGAAAGTGAAAAATTAAGTTTTATTTATTACTAGAATCTTTCAGATTTCATTAGAGAATTCATCTTATAAATCTAAATACAGATATGTAAGAATTGAAAAAAAACGCTATACAAATTAGGCTTAATTATAGCAATATGATATTGCCAATATCAGCATCATGTCACATCCTGTACCGACATGGGAAACTATAAAATGTACCTCGTATAGAAAAAAATATAAAAAATACAAATCCGTAAAACTTGCTATAAAAAGAGTCACATAAACTTAAATTTACCCTTTTTGTAATAGAAGGCTCTAGAGCGTTGCTTTTATAGGTTAGGAACAGGGATGAATGTAAAACGCAGAGTTGACGCAAAATGGAGGATGTGACCAAGAATATCAATAAGTTCTGTATATGAAACCTCTCGATACTTTTGCTTACAGATGACATAACAGAACGTTAGAATTAATCATTTTAATTAGAATTAAAACCTAAAAAGGCTTTGCTTAATATAAAAGATAATAAAATGATCTAGTGTTAAGACAACGTGGTGAATCGAGCTCAAGTGCATTGCCGCTGTTTGCTTTCATCTCCACACGTTGGCTAGACGCAGCGTTAAGATCCACCTCTCTACAAGTGATAGGTATATCGAATTCGGGCGAAAAGTTGACAAAAGTATCTTGGCATTAAAGTTCCTCTATTTACTCAGCTGTGCGGATAAATATCTATTGCTTCGATTTGCAATGAATCTAATAAAAAATATTACTTTTGAGTGGGAATCAAGCTCACGACTAGAAAAAGACATAAGGACGTGCTGGTGCGACAGTATTGGGTTTGAATAATGTATATTTCTTTCTCTCAGGAGAAAAAATATTTTTCCTCCTGAGAGAAAGATAAATCGATCAGAATAAAGTTCCACCACTAAATCATGCAATCTTGTAATGTCGCGAAAATTGAGCGGAGATTGGGAAAAGGAGTGACTAAAATAATATTTTTTCTTATTAAAATAGCACTACTTCTAAAAAAGTGTTTTTTTCTTATTAAAATAGTACTACTTCTACAATAGTATTTTTTCTACTATATGCGCGATACAGTGTTTAAAAAAATAAAATACATTTTCTATACTATTTACCTTTTTTCGTTAGAAAAAGTATCCAATTTTTACATTTGAATATCATTTTGTACAATACAAAAAAAAAACATCGCGTCGTAGTATCAATACATTGGAATAATTTTGTTACGAGCTTGACCTACTTCGAGACGATGAAATATCCTTCTTTCTTACTATATTGTGTTTATTTGTACCTTTTTTCTGCTTCATGATTACTGTAGCGTAGGCAGAGGGCACCTATTATTAATATATTCTTGCTACGCTATTCGACTGCCTTCTTTGATTTGAATGAAAAAAGTCATTTTCTTGGGTACGAATCGAACCCACAACCGCATTTAAAGTCGTACGCTGCCCTACTCTGCCACAACGGCAATATTTAGGCTAGTTAACTAACAACTCACTCTACCCGCTTTAAAATAAATCTAAATAAATCGGATAAATGCCGAGTCCTTCGCACTAATTTAAAGATTGTAGGTCAACGGGAAGTATAAGTTGACAAACTTAAATTTATTTTGTGAAATAAACTACAAATTTAATTTTGTATTGATTTTTTCTATGACATACCAAAATTTTGACTTTTCGGATTTTTTCTTTTATTTGTATTGTAAGTTCTTATGTCGTGCCAAATTTCATAACTGTAGGTCCACCAGGAATATCTTTTCAAAATGAAGAAAAATCGATACATAAATGTTCGATGCATAAATTTAGAAATCAAAAGACCAACAACAACACGTTTTTTCTTTCAAGTTTTTACTCTTTAAAACTCGGGAATATAATCCACGACCATCGTGCTTACAGACACCAAGCGCCATAACGACTTCTAATCATTTACAAAATGTATAGTATAGGTGGAAATCAACTTAGCGTTTTGCTTCGACACCAGAGCGAAGCAATTCAAATATAAATTTAGAATAAATATTTAATAACTAAATTTATAAAATTATGAGCAAAAATGTCTTGTTTACATACAAAAAAAAACATTTTCGCCATTTACACAAAGTTGCAGGATATCTTTATGATCTAAATTCTAAACCAGATCATTTTTTTTACAATTTTCGATACATTATGTATAGAGTGACGAAACTCAACGCTGCGATTTGCCTTGTTACCAGAATAACGAAATTATAATATACATTTCCCTGAATTTAAATCGAACCCACAACGATAAGTTTACGTTGCGAATTTTCTATATTCAGAAAAGTTGCTTCCCAAATATACCTTGCTCTCGAGTCGACTCGCGAACATTGCGCCTAATTGGATTTGCTCTTTTTGCCCACAAATACAGTACCTGCCGTAAATGTTTGTGTTTTTCTTTATATTATGACTTTTTTATACAGTAAGAAGGAAAAGGAGGCCAGTCGTGGCGCAGCGGCACGAAGTGTGACTGTAAAACCGGTTGTGAGTTCGATCTCCACTCGAGGAGATGAAATATTTACTTAAATTTTTATTTCCATTTCTTCGCTCTGGTGTCGAGGCTAAGCGCGGCGTTGAGTTCTGCCACTTAACACGCAATGCCTTCAGAATTCGGCAGAAAGTGGGGAACGGAGTGTCTTAATACTAGGTTCCCTCTACTCTACTGTGTGCGGGATACAGCGTGAAGCTGAAAAAGAAAAGAAAAAAAAGAAGAAATGCATAAGTAATTTTGTACTTTAAGCACATTTGGAAACATTGAACGTCAAGTGGTCACATAACTGAGGCTGTTGTGGCGCAGCGTTGCAAGGACTGACTGAGAACGCGAGGGTTGCGGGTGCAATTTCTAGGGCTTAGAGGATGTTAAGACACTCTGTTTTCCACTTACTGCTCAACTTATCACACTTTGCCTGTTGATTAGCTTATTCAACGTCACGATTTCTTATAAAATCTTAAATATATTAATATTATTTTCTACTTACATAATATTCCAAGCATTACGTAAATTGTAAACAGACGTACCTACTATTTGAGATCACTTGAACTTTACTTCAACTTTAGTTGTCCCTTTTTGCAAATTGAATTACTACAGTAAAGACGATCGTCGATCGAGTATTTCATTAATTTTTTTACTATCTTCTCGCACGTACTTCTATCAAGCACAGATTTTTAAAGCTTTTTATAAATTATTTTAAGAAATTGTAGTGACAGAACAGAACGGTTACTACATTTAAAATCATAAAAATAGTTCAAAAAAATATATTTTTTTAAATGTGTTCAAACGTAAACAAAAAAAAATAATAACATTGAATTTATATGAGGCCAGTCGTGGCGCAGGAATAAGTAGGTGTTGTAGGTTCAATTCTCACTAGAGGAAATTAAATTCTTCTTATTTTACTCATAATTTCTTCGCGGTAGATGTCGATGCAAGGCGCGGCATTGAGTTCCGCCACTCAACACGCAATGCCTCTAGAATTCTGCATAAAATGGTGAACGGAGTGTCTTAACACTAGTTTCCCTCTGCCTTCTATGCTGTGCGTAGGATATAGCGTGAAGCTAAAAAATTCTTTATATTTAAATTGTAGGGATGAATGTGAAAGCGCTTTTTTACACTTTAATATCGGGATGTTATATAGTAGTGCAACGTTTCTCCATATATGTAGATGAAATACTGTAATCGTTGATTGCTGAATCCATTAAACGATACTTTCAAAGGATTTTTCTTTCACAACCTTTCAAAATGAATTTCGAAACGTTTTCCTATCTTATTGTAAAACCTTCTAATATGAGATTAAAAACTTATTTTCATTACAGATTTTTTTAAATGGTTGCACTAATGAAATTAGTTTAGTTAATGGCTTATTGGGGGCAGTTATAGAGCTGGGGCACAAGAGTGCGACTGTCTTAACATCAGGTTTCCAGGTACCCTCCTACCTACTCTGATTTGTGCTGAATATAGCGTGAATATAAAATATAAGAATCGGTGGCGCAGCGGCTTTCTTATTGGAACACGCAATGTCTCGGAAATTGGGCGGAAAGTGGGAAACCGAGATTGTTGACATTAAATTATCTCTGCTCACTCAGATATATGCAGGATAAAACTTAAAACTAAAAGAAAAATTTACATATCTATATATATAAAAGGACTTGTGCTGACTGACTGAGGTAAGACGCACGCACAGCCGTAACCGCTGATGGTAGAAATGTGAAATTTGGGCAGATGTTTATTTTCATATTCTGGACATCCACTAAGAAGGGAATTTGAAAAATTTTAATCCTAAAGGGATGAAATAGAGGTTGAAAGTTTGTATGGAATTTTTTTTTAATCTGTACCGATTTTTATAAAATTTGAAATTCAGACTCTTAAAAATATTTAATTGAACACATGTTTTATGATTTTTAAGAATTCACCCCCTAAGGGTTCAAATAAGGGGTTGAAAGTTTATATGGAAAAATCTTTAAATTGCCACTGATTTTTATAAAAAATTAAATTCAGACTGTTAAAAATATTTTATTGAACACGTGTTTCGTGGGTTTTTTAGAATTCACTCCTAATAAGCGAGCGAAGCCGCGCGCGCCCTCTAGTATTCTATATACGTCGCAGATAAACCTACTGCCAACGAACCAAAAATAAATATATAACACGATTCAAAATAACATAATTAAATTACAAAGTATACTTGAACGTTTAAATAAAAATAAATTAGCTTCACGCTGTATCCCGCACATAGCAGGGTAGGCAGAGGGAACCTAGTGTTAAGATACTCCGTTCCCCACTTTCTGCCAAATTCTGGAGGCATTGCGTGTTGAGTGGCAGAACTCAACGCCGCGAAACCAACTTGAACGTTTAAATAAAATATTTTGGTATTATCGGGGTAGTTTTGAAATCTGATGATTCAAATTCTGTTAATGGGGACGTCATATCACCATATCAACCTAACGAAGCACTCTGTTGGGTTAGGTCTTTTCACGGAATGTTAGGCCGATAGGTCCTGCATTAGCTATGTCCATTGGCCTCCCGTAGTCTCGACCAGATCGCCGGCCTACCAGGTGGAGGTTGCCTACTGATTTTTGTTCGGTACGAAAAACGTACGTATATATTTGTAAAAAAGATATTTATCTTTTCTAGATGTTTTTTACACACTAAAGAAAAGAAAAATAATTGGTTCTTATAATAAAATTTACGTAACGTCACTAGAATCTATTGCTCTCGGACGTCGTCCACATCCTGTATATGATCATTTTATATCAAAGAGTACCATTTATTAAACATTGTATTATCAACAGAATGTAATATACTAGTAACTTTTGCCGTTAGAAGAAGAAATTGCAACCAAGTAGTCATTTTTTACGAAGTATTATGACCGACGAAACGACAAATGACAGATGACGTCGACAATGGACATAAACCACATGTCACGACCACAATATCTCTAAATGATTTTTATTTCATTCTAAATTATTATTGTTTCTAATCGCTGCCATATAATCAGTGAGAAATCGAAATGAACTAAGAAAAAAAAAGAAATGTTTCCCATTTTTCTTTACAAAAATTATCTATCTTATACAGATAATCTCCACTCCTTAAAATATTTATATTAAATTTTTAATTTACCAGAGCGAGGAAATAAAAATTAATCCAAGTGAAATGCGAATACAGCTATGGTGTTTACAGTTTGAAGACGGCCCTTTTCTTAATTACTTCTAATATCTGATTGTTGAGGGCAATTGGTCCAAATGTTGGTTGTGGGTTCGATTCTTAGTCGAAGAAACGAAATATTTAAGATTTATAAGTCTAGTGATGAGGTAAAGCCCCGGGTTGAGTTCTGCCACTCAAAACACAATGTCTCCAGGACTCGACAGAAACTGGCTAATGGATAACGGTATTAACGGGAATGAGTATCCTAGCAGTAGGTTCCCATGTTCCTTAAAAAATAATGTTTTCTTTTAATCTGGCTGTTCTGAATGGATTGCCTCTAAAATTATCGACCCTGCTACATATGAGGGAGAGAAGACCTTACAAACTTTGTATACTCTTCGCACGTCTCAATTACGGAAGGGGCTTTAAAAACGGTAATGTAAACTAATTTTAACCTTCTAAAGTACCTGCTGGAGAAAATTTCCATGTTTTATAAGACACGTCGTTTCATTTTGTCATAATATAGACATTATGGGATGTAATTTGACATGAACTACCTCATCTTAAGTGTTAGGTGTTCTGACACCTGAGTTGTTTATGTTATTGGAAATTGGGAAAGTGGGAAACGGAAGTCTCTTAATGAGAATGGAGTGTCCTAACATGACGTGTCCTGCTATCTGCAGAATATAGCGTGAAGCTAAAAATAATAATAAAAAAACAATATTTTTAGATACCGAATCAAAATTACTATGGAGTGGGTCTCTAACTCGCGCTTCTTGAAAGTGCGTTTACCGTATGACGTAGTGGTTAGATCTTGCACGGTATACAAGAACCACACTCACTTTCCACCGTATTTTACGAGCATTGCTTGTTGTCGCGGAACTCAACGCCGCGCTTTACTTTACCAGAGCGAGGAAATAAATATATATTAAATATTTCAATTCCTCAAGTGTGACTCGAACTCACAACCTGTCGTGTTTACAATCGCACGTTTGTTGTTATGTTGTGTTGTGACATATATTGACAAGCAATGTACCCAAAATTTCAAAACTGAGGAGCGGAGTGTCCTAACACTATAGCCGGATATAGCGCGAAATGAGTGAAGTGACACTTCCTTCTATCTCCTCTGATATATTGCGGGATACAGCGCGGAGTTATTTATTTACTTTTCTGTAACTAAATAAAGAGAAAATAATACAATAGTAACATTTTTATATGAAACTCTCATCTGGTCGCAGCATCCGCACAATAATAAATTCGTTTTCACAATAGTTGTTGTTCACACTCGTTAAAATGAAACTGTTAACGAGGACATCTGAACTTTAGTAGTTAACCGGACCGAGGTTTTGCATATTAAATATTTATATTTCTCATTTTTCTGCCCATTTTTGTGAATGTGGATACGATTTCGAGCTCATTTAGGAGGTGGAGCTTGAAATGTGATATGATGGTATGTTTGTTACATAAAGATAATGTACAGGGTGTTTTATTAAGAGATTTTTTTTGTATTACGCCGTATTCCGCGTATATTCCCACTTTACACCGATTTTGAGGTGGAACTCAACAACGCTGTCTGTGTTGTAACGAGAGCGAGGAAATGAAAAGAAGATTTATTTCCCTGAATAGGAATCGAACACGCGACCGTCACGTTTACGATCAGAAATGCCACATCGTCGCTACTACTGCTACGCGTGGTTTGTTCCTTGGTGGTATTCACTCGCCAATGAGATTCTAAATATAAGAATTATCTAATCCTCTTTCCGTCGCTATCTGTTCTCTTCACTTTACACCCAAATTCGAGATCTTGCGTGTATAGTTGCGGAACTGAACGCCTCGATTTGTATTACCAAAGATAATCAAACCTGCCGAGTGAGAATCGAACCCGCAACCAATGCGCAACGATAGCTCAGAAGTACAGCTTACCCAAAAACATATATAAAGATGATGATGATATTAATTAATATTTTAGAGTATGTCTTACTTTTAATTAGACATTATGAGACTCTCGTTAAGTGTCGTCGCGTCGCGCCGAGTGCCGAGTGCCGGCTGTAGCGGGCGCGTCCTGATTGCAGGTGTTTGATTTTAATCATACTCTGGGCGATGAATACGTAATGGTTATATTTTTTTATATTTCCTCTAGTATATTATACGCTTTTTTAGCTTCGGTAGGCAGAAGAAACCTAGGTTCCTAATATTAAGACACTAGGTTGCGATTAAGACACATTCTTTCCTCGGTTTTCGCCGAATTCTGTAGACATTGTTACCAGAGCGAGGAAATGACAATACAAATGAACATATTTTATTTACTCGAGTGGTAATCGAACTACCAACCTGTCGCTTTACAGTCGTTTACAGTCACACCGTGTGCCCCTCCACCACGACTGGCCTGTTTTTTTCGAGCTTGTAAGACAAGCACTTCTTAAGGTTCCCTTATTCAATGAGATGGAGGTCATAATGTAACCGGGATTATTGACATTATGTTTTCAAAAGTCTATCGAAGTTGTATATACTACTTAATTTTTAATTTCTATATTTTGCAAAACAACATTTCAATTTCAGAATTAAATTTTGATTACAAGAAGCCCTTCACCAAGTATTATGTTAATTAGTTACAAAATCCAAAGTTAATTTTCGAAGTCTCGTTAATAATCGAGAAAGTTTTGTGCGTTATTAAGATCCACATTTCACCACGAGTCTCGACTTCAATGTTAAGAAAAATAATATATATTTTTATAGATGAGTTAAGTGCGAGTCAGACTCGCCCATCGAGGCTTCCGTACTTATTTAAGAATTGTAGGTCAACGGGAAGTACAACTTATAAAGTTAACAAACTGAAACTTGCAGGCGTATACACTCATTTTGTATGAAATTATCTATATATATATAAAAGGACATGTACCTGACTGGCTGAGGTAAGACGCACGCACAGCCGTAACCGCTGTGCGTAGAAACGTGAAGCTTGGACAGATGTTTATTTTTATAATCTGGACTTCCACTAAGAAGGGATTTTGAAAAATTTTAACCCTAAAGGGATGAAATAGGGGTTGAAAGTTTGTATGGTTTTTTTTAAAATCGGCACTGATTTTGATAAAATTTGAAATTCAGACTTTTAAAAACATTAAATTGAACACGTGTTTCATGGTTTTTTAGAATTCACCCCCTAATTTAGGTTCAAATAAGAGGTCGAAAATTTATATGGAAAAATCTTTAAATCGCCACCGATTTTTATAAAAATTTAAATTCAGACTGTTAAAAATATTTTATTGAACCCATGTTTCGTGGTTTTTTTTAGAGTTCACTCCTAATGGTGCAAATATGCGGGCGATGCTGCGCGCGCCCACTAGTCTATTATAAGTTTGTAATATTTTTTTCTATGAAATGAATATAAGTTTTCACTATTTGTTTTGTAATTTCTCAAACTCTGGTCAATATACAAAGCGTGGCGTTGAGATACATCTCAACATAAAATGTCTCAATTTTGGGCAGAAAATGTATACAGGTTTACAAACGCAAAATACGTAATTTTGTAAGAAAAATATTTTACCAGTTTAAGTGTTAAAACACTCCTGAGACTCCAGTCCTCCAAGAATTGTCTTTCTAAGTCTTATTTTTAAAAAAGTTTATTTTATCTTATATTGTAAAAAAATTGTTTAAAATACTTTGGTTTTAAGTTTCAAAAACAAACAGTTTTTGTTACATAAATATAAACCAGATCATCATCTATAAGGCCGTCGAAATTCTGCTGCTAAAGCGTTGAACTGTAAAAAGCTATACCTATATACGGGAAAGACAGTGGCCGCGCGAGATTCAACGTGATGATGATATTGGATTCACGTCTCGCCCATGGGAATATATACATATCTATGTATATTTATAATATCAGAATTTCTTGAGCAAGACACTGAGTTGAGTTCCGCCACTGAACCCAACTATATGCGGTATACAACCTGAAGCTCAAAACACATCTTTAGTCTGCAGGGGAAATATGCAGATCAAATACTGGACGAACTTCTGATATACCTACATTAACTTTTCATAATTATCTTATGTGCAAAAGACCAAAAAAAATTACATTATTATATTACATAGTAAACACTTTATTATGCCTGGTTCAAAAAGACACTATATTTTCTAGCAAACAAACTAACAGACATGCACCTAATTGTATAGTCCATACATTTTTTAGCTACGATACCCTAAAAAGGTATCTCAATAAACCTATAGCAATAAATTCCCTACCCCCTAAGTATCTTCTAAGAGCTCTCGAATCATTAATTTATCAGAAAAACAGAAAAATATACTTTTATTCCTGCCGAATAACGAACGGCTTGCAGTACATTACGTGATTGCCTTCCAAAGTGTTCAGAAAATTCTCATGTTTATTTACAAAATTTACAAACACTGGCACTGTTTGCTTTAGTTGTACTAAGAATGGAGAATAGGTTATTTTTTTTATTTTGTAGTTTTACTTGAGAATAGTGATAAATCTCTCCATTTTTGATTTTATAGAAAGTATTCCGGTATCCAAAATGAATATACTTTTTACATGCCGCCACTCAACACGCAATGCCTCCAGAATTCGGCAGAAAGTGGGGAACGGAGTGTCTTAACACTAGGTTTCCTCTGCTTACCCTGCTGTGTGCGGGATGCAGCGTGAAGCTGATTTTTTTTTTATTCCTGTATCCAAAATGAATATACTTTTTACAAAAGTACAGAAAAATTAGAAAGATGCTAGTAGTACATTTCATCCCATGCTCATATCTGTCATCCATAACGCGGAGGAATTGTTAAGATGAAACTAAAAATCGACGGCATCAAAGAGTACACGGTTATGTTCAAAACCACTAGTTTTGAGGAGAGCTTTTTAAAGACAATATTAAATGTAACTTTTACAATAAAAAAATTGAGAATTTACACGTCACGTTGTTCTTTGCCGCCGTCGAAATGCATATAGCGTTATGTATGTAGCTCAAAGTGTGTGCACACAGTTACACACTAAATTCTATAAAATAATATTTTGATTAAAAAAAATAAATAAATCAGCTTTACGCTGTATCCCGCACACAATAGGGTAGGCAGAGGGAACCTAGTGTTAAGACACTCCTTTCCCCACTTTCTGCCGAATTCTGGAGGTATTGCGTGTTGAGTGGTAGAATTCAACGCCGCGCTTTGCCTCGATACGAGAGCGAAAAAATGAAAATATAAATTTAAGTACATATTTCATCTCCTCGTGTGGGGATCGAACCCACAACCAGTCAGTTTTGCAGTCACACTTTGTGCCCCTGCGCCACGACTGGCCTCTAATATTTTAAATACTTTGATGTAAAGAAAAATGAAAAAAAATATATAAGTAAATTTATAAATATTTATTGAGGCTCACAACATAGTTGCTTCTTAAGCAACTTGCTAATATAAAATGGGCCAATTTCTTCATTAAAAATCAGTTTAACGCTAGATTCTTGAGGGAATATAGAAAATTCTGCAAAGGCTGTTCCTTGTGGACATGATTTATATAGCTTCTGCAATAATTGTTAATGTTTCATATTTCCTGTTCTTTTATGACTAAATTCAGATATTATTAACTCTAGAGGCCCGACATGGCTCAGAGGTACAAGTGTGCGTTTGTAAACTAAGAAGCGTACGACTGTGGGGTTTAATTCCACACGATGCTTTGCCTCGAGGTAAAACAAGACGTTAAGTTCCGCGACTACACCCGCAATATTAAAAAAAATAATGAACTGCTCTACACAAAACAGCATATTTTTATTCTTTTTTTATTTTTGTTTTTTATATTAAATAGAAAAAAAAAACAAGAAAAAGATTTCTTTTTCAAACATTTCAAACATTGGTTGCATTTGAACTTTATTAAGTCGTGGCCCGCAACTCTGTTTGCGCGGACGTAAAATGGTAAATTTTTTATCCCAGAGTTTTGAGAATTTTATTGATGCTCTCCTGCATTCTGTGATCTACTAACAAGCAAAATTTTAACTTTTTAAGTCCCGTAGTAATCAGTCACTCAGTGACACAAGACTTATATTAGAATATATATTTTTAATTTCAAGCATGTATCTCGCACACAACCCACACCTAACCTAGTGCTAAAACTCCGACTTTCGTACTCTGTTTTTCGCCGTATTTCGGAGGCGTGTTGAGTGGCGAAACTCAACGCCGCGCTTTGCCTCGACATCAGAACGAAATGAAAATCAAAATTATTATTTAATTTCCTCGATTGGGAATCGACTCCACAATCAGTCGGGTCAAGCGCAAGCTTATGCACCTGCCTCACTTCTGGCCTCTTATATGTTGTAATATATGAAGTCGGTTAATTATATAGACTAACTGTTCTACATTAAAATTTACCTGTCATTAGTAAATATTTACATACATAAATAAATGAGCTCGATTTGTTAGAAACAAAGTTCAATACAAGGCCGCGAACAAAATAAATATAAACCAATTATTTTGTTTAAATTCCCGTAGATTTTACTACCATTTTATCTGCAGTAAAGATTAATCTTAACAAATATTTTTTGGTTTAAAGTTTATTTAAAAATTATAAATCGCAAAAAATATTTCAATTAGTTTTTTTTTGGATTAGACTTTTTTTAAAAATGACTGGGGTGTGACCGATTTTTTTGTGGTTGTGGTTTTAACCTGATTGACCTGACCTGACTGAAGGTTTTTTATGCGTAAAATATTGATTCAGGCCATCGTGGTGCAGGAGTGCAAGCCCGCAACTTACGCGACTGGTTGTGCGTTCGATTCACACTTGAAGAAAAAAAATAGTCTCGCTCTCGATAATAATTTCCAGGCAAAGCGCGACTTAAGTTCCGCAACTCAACGCGCAATGAATCCAAAAGTGTGAAACGGAAGTAGGAAGAAGGAGGGAAGTGTGTCTTAATGGAAAAATAGTGTCTTAGCACTAGGCTCCTAGGTTACCTATGGTTACTTTTCTATGTGCAGGATACATCTTGAAGTTAATAAAAAAATATTAAACTAAGCATATTTTGAATTTACATACATCATATTCAACATGATATGTCACCAACTGCGATTAAAACTTTCAAATGTAATATTTTACTACCTTAAACTGGGTCAAAACTATTTACCGTTAGTTTAAGAGCGTATGATAAATAAAAAATCAAAACAGCTTCACGCTGCATCCCGCAGACACGTTCCTCACTTTCTGTCAATACTTTTCATGTTTTGCGGAACTCAACGCCGAACTTTTGCTTTGGAATTAGAGCGACGAAATGAAAATGTTGATAAATAATAATTCATTCCTTCGAGTGGGAATCGAACCCACAACAGTCGCGTTACAGTCACACCCTTGTGTTAGTGCGTTACGACGGCCTCAACGTTAGAACGTACGATAGATCACAGGAAATCACTATCGTTCCCATCAGATGGACATTCGACGAGAATAGCTGAACGTTCGTATATGAAGAGGAGGACAATGCAATTTCCGTTTTACATAAAAGCAAATGGGATTTGGGGGGATAATGCTGGACTATTTTTGGGGCTGGACTACTAAGTTGTTGCATCTTTGTGTAAGAATATTAGAGTTCATATAAGAATATTTGAATTTGAATTCGAACTTGTGGATTGATCCAATATTTAATGTTGTACATATGTATCCCACACACACCAGGGTAGGCAGAGGGAACCTAGCGTTAAGACACTCCGTTCCCCACTTTCTGCCGAATTCTGGAGGCATTGAATGTTGAGTGGCAGAACTCAACGTCACGCTTAGCCTTGAAATATAAATTGAAGTAAATATTTCATCTCCTAGAGTGGGGATCGAACCCACAACCAGTGGATCCTACAGTCACACTTCGTGCCACTGAGCCACGACTGGCCTCATTTAATTTATTTAATGTTATGGAAATAAATTATCGTTACATACTCGTATATACCCACTGTCTCATCAGCACATTTTCTATTTCTAGTATCCAGCATCAATCCAACCATAAAAAAATATTATAGCTGCAAGCGACAGGTTGTGGGTTCAATCCTCAATTAAGGAAACTAATTATTTAATTTTCACCACTCAACAAGTCAAGTCAATACGCAATACCTCCAAAATTCGGCGAGAAATAGGAAACGCAATGCTTTAATGGGATCTATCTTAACACTAGGATCTCAGGTTGCGTCTGCGTACCCTATTATATGCGAAATACAGCGTGAATAATACTTATTTAGAATAAAAACGTCGACGTAGCTTGATGAGAACGTATGGCTTAGCGGTCAAAGAACCGGGTCGGTTTCCAGGAGGCACGGGTTCGAGTCCCGCTACGTTCAAATTTTTATACGTTTTCTAAATAAGTATTTTTCTTTCCTAAGTGTGGAATAACAATTTAAATTTATAATAAATACAGCGTGAATATTTAAAAAAATCTATAATTTTAACATATTACAGTAATATCGTGACAGAGATTTACGAGCGAGCTAAGTTCATATCGCCCGAGGCGGTGTATTGTGCTGGTTAATGAAAAACTTGAAAAGCCAAGTGATGTGAATGGAAGAGCATATTTCTCATATTCTTTATACACAATATGTATGTGTGCTAATGTTCTGTTGATTGGTTTGGCTGAAAAATGCTTAATAATCAGCTTTACGCTGTATCCCGCACACAGCAGGGTAGGCAGAAGGAACCTAGTGTTAAGACACTCCGTTCCCCACTTTCCGCCAGGTTTTGGAGGCATTGCGTGTTGAGTGGCGGAACTCAGCGCTATTATATGATAAATGCTTAATTATTATAATACCAAGTTATTTGGTAACAGCCAATGTTCAGCTTGGACTTTAATGATATTTCAAGTATCTTTATATTTTTAATTTAAATGTGGCGTTGGGTTTGCCCTGATAACTACCAAACAGGATGCTTAAAATAAAAAAAAACAGGAAAGTGAAAACTGAAGTACATATTATCATCAATTTTTGATTAATAATATTACTTATAATTAATAACATTATTTGTTTCTCTAAAAGATAATTCATTTTATGGATGTAAATGCAGATGAGTAAGAATAGATAAAAACATCCCTGTGTAAGTCTTTCGGTACATTTAAACTATTTTACTAGGCGGTATCAGCCTCATGTCACATCCAATACCGACGAGGGTAACTATAAAATATACCTTACATATAGAAAAATGTAAAAAGTACAAATCTGTAAAACTTGCTGTAAAAAGGATCACATAAACTTAAATTTACCCTTTTCTGTAGCAGAAAGCTCTACAGCGTAGCTTTTATAGGCTAGGAACAAGGATGAATGTAAAACGTAAAGTTGACGACGAAAATAGAGGATGTTACCAAGAATATCAATAATTTCTTATAGCAGAGGTGTGACTGCAAAACCGACTGGTTGTGGGTTCGATCCCCACTCGAGGAGATGAAATATTTACTTAAATTTATATTTCCATTTCTTCGCTCTGGTGTCGAGGTTAAGCGCGGCGTTGAGTTCTGCCACTCAACATGCAATGCCTCCAGAATTCGGCAGAAAGTGGGGAACGGAGTGTCTTAACACTAGGTTCCCTCTGCCTACCCTGCTGTGTGTGGGATACAGCGTGAAGTTAATTTAATTTTAATTTTTTTTTTCTTATAAATCAAACCTCTCGATACTTTTGCCTACAGATGGTGTAACAGAATGTCAGAATGTATTGATCTCTTCTAAATGGAAAATAAAAGCAGCTTTACGTTTTTTCTTGCATATCGCATCTTAGAGAAAGGGAGAAAGTCGTAAAAGACAACATGGTAGGTCTCAATAATGAAAGAAGTCATTGCCCTGAGTGAGAATCAAAACCCAGGTGCATTGCCGCTGTCTTCTTTTGACGTGAACACGGCTATAAATTTGCTACCATACGAGTACCATAAAGCCTAATGACCTCTTGCTTTTTGGTCTTGTAGTTTCAAAACTATCCTCTCCATTCAAAATAAAATTGTACCACTGGATAGCTTAAGAATCAAATCAAATGGTGGTAATAAAACACTATCTGAGCCAATGAAGCAGTCCCAAGAACGGAGAAGAATGAATGCGGACGAGCGGATCAATCACAGTGTCAGTACATCTTCTTGGAGGTTAAAAATATGCAAATAGATGATAAAATCGATTCTGTATCGACAACGAACGATATAGGCATATATTGTGTTCGATTGTCGATTGTGAAGAAACATCAGGCAGCAGCCGTTTTTGCCGTGTGATGCCGGCCTAGAATAGGATCATCCTGGTAATGGTGGTGTCATAAGAGGCGACTAAAGTACGTGTGGTAGAGTCACGTCGCCAGCACTGGCAACACGCTGATTGTAATGGATTTAATTGACGTGGAAATTGTTGTCGGAAATTCATTTGAAAATTAAAGCCGCGAAAGCTGATGATGGTGATATATGTCTAGTCTACGTAAAGGCCAATGTATCTTCAAATACGTGCTCGATTGTACGTACTTTATGTTACGAGCGATGTTAAATTATTTTAAGAATATCACTAAAATTATATCCTATTAGGATTCTGATCTCACTACACCAGTTATGGTAGTTGGAGACTTTAACGTTGATGTCTCACAAAACCGCCTATTGCCTGACTTCATGCTCAGCGAGTTTATTTGTTGATATTGAAACTCTCTAAAAATGTTAGGGTGGTACTTGTATTGATTTAACTATTACCAGAAATTTCGATACATCTTGTATGCTATTTGTGTCTTATTTTTCGTATGACATACCGATGATTAATAAATATATATTAAACTATTATACTAAATTATTTTATTTGAAAAAAAATATGACCAGCTATATACACGTATTCACGTACAACAAACGGCCGTGTCTATGAGACAGCCACATCCAAGTTTTATATTCATACGTTGGTCAGTCAAAGCGCGGCGTTCAGCTCCACCTCTCTACAAGCAATATTTCGGAATTCGGAAAGTTGACAATAAAGTATCTTGGCATTAAAGTTCTCGGTTTACTCAACTATGCGTGAAAAAATCTATTCTTCAGATTTCCGATGAATCTAATAAAAAATATTGCCTTGAGTGGGAATCGAGCCCACGATTGGAAAAATATGTAGTGGTGCAGTAGTAGAGCTGTAAACGCGACAGTTTTGGTTCGATTCCCTCTCAGAAAAAAGAAATATTATTTCCCCGATCATGACAAAGTTCCTTAACATGCAATGTCACAAAAGTTGATCAGAAATTGGGAAAAGGAGTGACTAAAACGGGAAAAGTGGTGAGTAAAAAAGATATATAATTTAATGTAAATTTTCTATATTATTTATCTTTTTTCCTTACAAAAACTTACTGTATTAGAATACTAATTTGTACAATACAAAAAACTTGCATCGAGTAAAATTTTATTCAGTATCAGCTGTTATCAATATATAGTAATAATTTTGTTATGAGAGCTTGACCTACTTTCAGACGTTGAAATATCCTTCTTTCTTACTATATAGTGTTTATTTATATCGATTTTCCTGGTTCATAGAGTAGTGTTAGCAGAGGGCATAGAGTAGTGTTAAGAAACTCAATTCTCTATTTTCCGCCAGAATTAGGATTCCGCCAAAATGAAGTTACTCTTTGATCTAAATGCAAAAATCATTTCCTTGTGTAAGAATCGAACAACGGTGATATTTAACTTGTTAACAAAACACCTACTCTATCCACTCTTAAATAAATTTTAAAAAAGATAATGAAGTAACTGTTTAAAAGATACCTGTTTACATTTTGTCAACCAATGTTTCCATGTAAGTGGCTTATGCCTGTAAAAAAAATACCGACAACAAAGAGCTTTTTCATTCAATTTATTTCTCTTTAAAATTCCCCCAAGCTGAGAATCGAACCCTTAAGTATCGCGTTTATCGGCTCACACTAGTCCCAAGCACCATGACGGCCTCTGATAATTTACAGGGTAGGGTAAGTATTGTACATATTATGATTATATAAGGGTGATCTATAAATCAAACTGAGTAAACAGTCAATACGGCACCATATTGACAGTTCTATATATTATTGTCACATCCCGTGATAGATGGTTATGGATTTTGGCACTTTTTGCGTCTTACAGTTTTTTTTTTCAGCTTCACGCTGTATCCCGCAATTTGCAAGGTATACAACGGAAATTAAAGAAAATATTCCAATACTTACTTTGTAAACAATATAAGAAATTTGCCCATTTCCCAATTTTTGGCCATATTTTTAAATTTTTATATTTAAGATTGCGTGTTGAGTTTGGAAATTTGACGCCGCGATTTCTCTTTTTTCTTCCAGGCCGAATAAATCAACTCATCAAAATTCATCCCTTAAGTGAGAATCGAACGCATAGCCACCACGTTGACCGTCAAAGGCTGTACTCTATAATGTCTTTAAAAATTATGAAATTCGATCTTTCATATACTAACATACATCTCAAATGACACTGTCAAAAATTTTACTTCAATCCTCAAAAAGAACCTCTAAAAATGCAATTTTTACAAAAACAAGAAAATCAAGAAATTAACCAAATCGAGTATTCCATTCATACTCCATTATCCATTTCAGCTGTATAACAGCACTAGCAAAATGCATTGAATATCTGAACATTGCATAAAAGATGGAGTGACATTCAGTGGAGAGGTTCCAATTCTACTAACCTAACTGGCTAACTATACCTAACTATAACTGTAGTCGACTGTCGATATCGTAAGCGTAAAATTCATGTGAACGATAAAAACGGGCATCTTGTAGTAGAATATAAATGAACTATTGACAAAATTAAATATTTATACAGATCAATTGAGGCCAGTCGTGGCGCAGGGGTACAAGGGGTTAATGCTGCAGGTTGTGGGATGGATTCCCATTAGAGGAAATGAAATATTTAATATTTTCATTTCCTCGCTCTGGTAATGACGCAAAGCGCGGCGTTGAGTTCTGCTCAACACATAATACCTCCAGAACTCGAAAAGTAAAGAACGGAAATGTGTTAGTAAGAACAGAGTGTCATAACACTATGTTTTCGGGTTCTATCTGCCTACCCTGTTAAGTACAGTATATTTACTTTTTATAAGAAGGGCATTTTTTCTTGTCTACCCTGCAATCTGCGGGATACAACGTTAATAATAAATATAAAATTTATAAAGGAATATTATAAGTAAAAAAACTTTAAAAGCCTTGTTTGCATCTATACTAAGAAAAAATGTCGGTATTTACATAAACTCGCAGGATATCTATACCATCTAAATTCGAAACCAGGTCAGAATTTTTTATCTACACGCATATATATAATATGATGTATGTAAGTATGTAAGCATAGGCAAGCTATTGTAGTAGTGAAGACACTCAGTTCCCCACGCCACGCACAATTGTCGATATATTATGTGTTGATTCACGAACCTTATAGGTTGAGATCCCATTGCTTAAAATAATAGAAGGTAATCTTAAAATCAATGTTTATTCTAGCTGTTTAGCTGTTAAATGATGATTTTAATCATATTAATTACATACAGAAAGCTATTTAAACAAGAAATCATCCTTATTTGTCAAGTGAAATAATGAATTCATGATATTAAGGCAAAGACTTAAATATGAAAAATTACCTTTTTTATAAACTCTCAATCTCTCTCTTCGTCCTCAGAGAAAAAAATATATTATTAAACATTTTTATTTAATTATACTTATAAAACATTAATGATATCTACGTTTTGCATTAGAAAATAATTTAAAAATAAAAATCAAATCAGCTTAATACATTTCTCCGAGTGGAAATCGAATTCTCAACCGTCAGTTTTTACAGTCAGACGCTATACCGCTGCGCCACCATATCCACGCCTCACCTTGCCCGCGTCATGGCGCCTCCAAATATTTTCTATTCAGTAAGTTTGTTTCACAAATATACCTTGTTCTCGAGTCGACTCGCGAACATTGCGCCTAATTGGATTTGCTCTTTTTGCCAAAAAAATAAAGTGCCTACTGTAAATGTTTATGTCTTTCTTTATATTTTTACTTTTATACAGTCAGAAGGGAAATAAGGTATAATTTATAATTAAATATATATTTTAAGCCCATTTGGAAATATAGAACGTTAGGTGGCAATATTAGCTGAGGCAGTCGTGGCGCGGCGGTGCAAAGAGTGACTATAAACGCGACGGTTGTGGGTACAATTTCCACTTGAGACCTTTTCCTGCATATAGCGCGGTAGACAGAGGGTGTTTATACACTCCGTTTCTACACAACTGCCCAATTTTTCAAATTTTGAATGTTAAATGGCAGCTGTTCAACGCGAAGCTTTCTCTTATTACCAAAGCGACGACATGAAAATTATACGTTCCCCCAAATGGAGACAAACAATAGCCACCTTAGCCTAAAGTTTTTAAAAAGTACAGATAGTAAATATTAGCTTTACGCTGTATTTCGCACACAGCACAGTAGGCAGAGGGAACCTAGTGTAAAACACTCTGTTCCCCACTTTTCGACGAATTCGAATTGAGGCATTGCGTGTTGAGTGACGGAACTCAACGCCGCGTTTTGAATCACACCGGAACGCGCTTTGAACGACACCAGAGTGAAGAAATGGCAATATAAATTTAAATAAATATTTCATCTCCTCGAGTGGGGATCGAACCCACAACCAGTCGATTTTGCCGTCACATTTTGTGCCCCTGTGCCACGACTGGCGTCATAATATATATCCATACTTATATTCGAAAGTAACTCTGTCTGTCTGCCTGTGACGCAATCATGGCTAAACCGCTGATCCGATTGTGATAAAATATCATATCTTTAGAATCTTGGGATGAACATTAGGCTATATTTTATTTCTCATATTTGTAATACTTTCGATAAAAAAAAATTTCCTAAACCTTTCAAAATAACCTAATTAAACCACAAAATTTGCTTGAACGTTGAAACTATTTTCCATTAGATATAGCGCTATTTTAAATGCGAAATGAGTCAGATTTCCACATCGCCCTCAGCGGGTAATGGGTCGACGCATTTAATACTCGTTTACAGTGAATTACGTTTTGCTCGGGTTTTTTTATATTAAATCCACTATTCCAGCATTTGAGTTGGTATTATCGTGGCGTACTTGTCATCAATATTGCTTTTGAAATGGGATGTTTCTTCAAAATCTGTTAATGGAAACGTCATCATCATCGTCATCATATCAGTCTTCTAGGAAATTCTTCGCCGATCGGTCCTGCATTAGCCACATTCAGTGACCTCCCGCGATCTTGACTAGATCACCGGCCACCTCGTGGCGGCTGCCCACTGATTTTTCCTCGATTCGTGGACGATAATTCGTGGTCGCTATTTTATATATGTAAAAAGAAAATTTATTTTTTTTAAATGATTTTTTACATACTAAAGAAAGAAAAATATTTGTAAACGTACAAAAATTTGTACGTAACGGCACTCGAACTCTCTTTTAGATGCCGTCCACGCCCTCCATGCCATGATCAGAAGAATATTTGACAACAAAAAATACTGTTAATTACTAGCGGCCCCCGTGCGGCCACGACTGCTTGAAATATACAAGTTTATTTAAGTGTATTTAAAAAAAACATGCCAAGCGCGAATCGGACTCGCGCACTGAGTGTTCTGTAGCAACTTTAGCTAAATTACTTTTTTTAATATGTTTTTTAAAAAGTATTAAAACATAGTTATGTTGATATCACAAACAGGGCCTTCAAAACCACTCGACAGATTGTGGGTTCGATTCCCACTTAAGGAAATGAAATATTCTGTCTGGTGATGATGCAAAACGCGGCGTTGAGCTCCACCACTCAAAACATAATGCCTCCAAGATTCGGCGGAAAGCAGGGAACGGAAGTATCTTAAACGATAGAGAGTATCCTAACACTAAGTTCCCAAGTTCCCTCTGCCAACCCAGCTATGTGCGGGATACAGCGTGAAGCTCCAAAAATCTGACTGGTTCTCTTTAGTATGATAAAATTGTAGATAATTTTAACCTGCTACATTTGGGAGAAAGTAGAAAAAAACCCCATACATTTTATATAACCTTAGCACGTCTCAATTACGAAAGGGGCTTTGAAAACGGTAATGTAAACTAATTTTAACCTTCTAAAGTACCTGCTAGAGTAAATTTCCATGTTTTATAAGACACGTCGTTTTATTTTGTCGTAATATAGACATTACGGGGTGTAATTTGACGTGAACTACCTTAGCTTAGGTGTTAGGTATACTAACACCTGAGAATATTTAGTTCTCACAAAATGCTTATTTTTGACTGAGGCCAGTCGTGGCGCAGGTGGCGTTTGTACCCCAAGCGTGCTGTTGTACACTGTTGTGGGTTCGATTGCCACTCGAGGAAATGAAATATTTAATACGAGTATTATCATTTTCTCGCTCTTGAAGACTCATGAATTCTATGGGGAACGGTATTTTAATGGAGAACAGGGTGTCTTAACACTGGTTAAAAAAGGTAAAGGAAAATAATGCCACTATATTAGCCTACCTCTCACTCTGTTTATAATTTTTCGTATATTATGCATGTTGGGTAACTGAACTCAATTCTACCTTTTATCCTTTTGTGGGAATCTGTGTTAAAACATTCCTATTAACATATTTTCGTAGATCAATTTTCTTCAAATTCGCCATGCTTTGCGTTACTGGAACTAGGAAATTAATATATATTAAATATTTCATTTATTCAGGAATGGATCTAACCCACAAGTTTCCAATAGCATCATTGGCGTAGTATGCTCGTGCCCCTACGTAACGACTGGTCAATTTAGTAAACCAAAATAATATTTAAGCGCGGAGTTCTGCCGGTCAACACGCAATGCCTCCAGAATTCGGCAGAAAGTGGGGAACGGAGTGTCTTATCACTAGGTTTACTCTGCAGTGTGCGGGATACAGCGTGAAGCTGATAATAATATTTACATTTAGGAGCATATATCATTTCCAATTAGACATTATTAGTATTTTTTAGACATTTTTAAAGTGTTATTACACACTTAGGAAAGAAAAATACTTATTTAGAAAACGTATAAAAATTTGAACGTAGCGGGACTCGAAACCGCGCCTCCTGGTAACCGACCAGGCGCTCTCATCAAGCTACGTCGAAATTTTTATACGCTTATTTATGTTGTTAGCATCTCTGTAGGGAGATTTTTACAAATTTCCGCTTCAAATTTATATACGTTTTCTAAATAAGTATTTTTCTTTCCTAAGTGTGAAATAAAACTTTAAAAATGTCTAAAAAATATTTAAAGAATAAAATTCTCTCTTGACAAACGATAATTCTTAGTAATTATCTTTGGGTAGCGGAAATTTGTAAAAACCTCCCTACAGAGATACTAACAACATAAATAAGTTGTAACAAGCGTATAAAAATTTCGACGTAGTTTGATGAGAACGTATGGCTTAGAGGTCAGAGCGCCTGGTAGGTTTCCAGGAGGCGCGGGTTCGAGTCGAGTTCGAGGGTGTGAAATATTGTTAATGGGTGATCACTTACTGCAATTATGTAGAATCTCTTTCCGAATAATTTGACATCGATGCGATATATGTTTTTATCTTGTTCTTTTTTTCTAAAAAAATGTATTTTTTTTTTAAAAAAAATTAAAAATAATTTCTTGCACTATAGAAATTGCAAGCGGTTAACGTCTTATTAACAACGTTGCGACACCAACCCACGATTTTTAATGAGCTTTATTTACGAATATGGAATCGAACCCATAACCTTTACTTCCAAATGCTATACCACAATGGCCTCAGAATCAGGTTTCCTGTTCCTCTAAATTTTGTGATTAAAAGCCAGCTAATTTCGCTTTGAACGCATTTAAATGTTCATTAGCTCGTATTTCGTTAGAACTGAATTAATAGTTTAATCCGCTTTGATAAAATCCAAAGGTTGCAGGTTCGACTTTCGAGACATTGCGTGTTGAGTTGCGGAACTAAACAGCGCACATTCTCCTCTTATCAGAGCGGAAAAATGATAATAATTAATTCCCTCGAGTGTAAGTCAAATTCATAACCATAACGTCATCATCAAGAGAAATGACTTTTGTTAATAGGGACTCCTCGTTTCCCACATACGTGGTGTGGCGAAACATAACACTGCGCTTTGTCTTGTTGTCTGAACGAGGAAATGAACATAAATAATTTCTTTGAGTGGGAATCGATCCCACAATCCGCACGTTTACAGTCAGATGATGGGTCGTTGTGGTACGACAGCCTCTATATATTCCTAATATTAATCTTTCAAGTTAATATATTCTTTTGTTTTTCTTTTAATTCTTTAGTGTACTAATCGATTAATTGTAAGTGCATCTTTTCAGAACATGTATGTATATACATGTACCTATAAGTACATATATTGACTTGAGAAACTAATTTTATATAGCTTCACGCTTATCCCACAAAAATATGGTAGCGTTATGAGAACTTAGTGTCAAATCTCTACGTTCTCTACTTTTCACTCTCCGCTGAAATTCCCATTAGTATTGAAGGCTGAGAAGCGAAAGTCAACGTCACTCTTAGTCAAAAAAAACCTTAGTCAACGTCACTCTTAGTCAAAAAAAACCTAAGTAAAAAATAACTTTTACACCGAATGAGAATCGAACCCAAAACCATCGCTTCTACAGTCCGCCTTAATAACTTTAATGTAGTATAATAGAAAATATCTAAAAATCACACTTAATTCAAAGGAAACGCTGACAAATGAATGTGCCATCTTACATTTTATAAAATATTGGAGCAGTATGAAATACGATCCGTAATTTTTCCTCAAGATTCGACTAAATCTGGCATCCATTGGTCTTACGTATTATAAAGCTATGTTTTGTTACAAATATGTATAAAAATTTATATTTTTTTAAAAATTTTGATATATAACTTTAAAGTTACTAATTTTCTATTTTCTTTGTTCTATGTCGTAAACAATAAAAATAGGTACTGTATTTTATAAAACCATTTACGATTTATATTGTCATTGATTGATATTCTTAATATTGTCAATATTTTATACGATAAAAAATCTTTTTTTAAATGTGTTGCTAGAAGTTATCATGTACGTATATTATTTATTTATTTATAATATTTAGCAAAATTATACGAGAAAGAATTTGTAGGATAATAGCCGTTTGTGAAACACTGTCGCAGCTATTAACGCCCACCTCACAAGCGTTGTTTACTATCACAAAAGAAATTAGTAACTGTTGTAAATATATTAATATTAAACACAGCAAAATTTACTATAAAATACCAAAAAGTGATAAAGTTGTAAGAGGTAATATGAAAGTTCACACACTTTCATATACTACATAAGCACACACAAGTGTGTGTGTTTGTGTATTATCTTTCTCTCTCTGTGTGTGTCTGTATGTGACCGTGCTTATGTATGCGTTTTAAATTAAAATCTCATATTGTTAAGATACAGATAAGATTTTATGTTAAGTTGTTTTTTTGTGTGGAATATCACTTCAAAAAGGTAAAAGTATCCACAATTCCTCCCCAACTACGATGGCATCTCATAACAAAAACGTAAATCGACTTAAATACTAATTTTATTTTTTTATACATTCCGAATATCTTATGAGGCCAGTCGTGGCGCAGGGGCACAAAGTGTGACTTAAAAACCGACTGGTTGTGGGTTCGATCCCTACTCGAGGAGATGAAATATTTACTTAAATTTATATTTCCATTTCTTCGCTCTGGTGTCGAGGTAAAGCGCGGCGTTGAGTTCTACCACTCAACACGCAATGCTTACAGAATTCGGCAGAAAGTGGGGAACGGAGTGTCTTAACACTAGGTTCCCTCTGCCTACCCTGCTGTGTGCGGGATACAGCGTGAAGCTGATTTAATTTAAATTTTTAATATCCATACCATTGAAAATGTTTTAGTGGCATACGACCCTTACTTTCCTTAGTAAATTAAGCTTTTTACGTTCAGAAATCAAAGTTTTTAATCGCCACGTTGACCTACATAATACGGCGAATGGGGAAATGAATGAGCTTCGTTGCGGATTTATCACGTTCAAACTCTCTTTATATTATAACTGTAAATTAAAGGTTTAGATAAACTTTTCTTTTTTTTTTGTTTTATAATATTATAAGGCCAGTCGTGGCACAGAGGCACAAGCCTGTGACTGTAAACAACAGGTTGTGGGTTCAATTCTCACTCGAAATTTTATATTTTAATTTCCTCGTTCGGGTAATGAGGCAAAGTGTGAAATTGAGTTCCGCCATTGAACGTGCAATGTCAATGAGAATTCGGCGGAAAGTGAGGACCAAAGTGTGTTAACGCTAGGTACCCAGATTCCCTCTGTCAACCCCGATAAGTGCTGAACGCAACGTGAAGAAAAAAATGGTATCATCATCATCAACATCATCATCATGTCGCTTTGACAACGCCAACTGTTGGAAGAAGGTCTGCCCCTAGATCTCTAAGCCAATCCGCCTTGCGCTGTCTCCAGCAACTTTCCGTGACCTCAGATCGTCGGTCCACCTGGTGGAGGGCCTGGCCACCGACCGTCGACTGATTCGCACCGAATCTTTCCGCTCCAACGGCCATCAGTTCTCCTTGCTATATCTCTTCCCACTGCTACTTCAGCTGGAATTAAAGGAATTAAATTTAAGGAACTCAACGCCGCGCTTTGCCTCGTTAACAGAGTGAAGAAATTAAAATATTAAATATTTCATCAACATACAATAATATCTATCGTAAATTTAATACAGATTATAAACAGCTTTACGCTGTATACAGCAGGTTAGGCAGAGGGAACCTAGTGTTGTCTTAACACTTAGGTGAGGTTCCCTCTGCCTACCCTGCTGTAAGGGAGTATCTACGCCGTTCCCCACTTTCTGCTGAATTCTAGAGGCATTGCATGTTGAGTGGCAGAACTCAACGTCGCGCTTAACCTCGACATCAGATCGAAGAAATGGGAATATAAACTTAAGTAAATATTTCATCTCCTCGAGTGGGGATCGAACCCACAACCAGTCGGTTTTACAGTCACACCTCGTGCCGCTACGCCACGACTGGCCTCCAGATTATAAACAAATACAAATAATAAAAACAAACACAAACGAGAATCGAACTAGAACCATCGTTCATCATTATCGTTACTGTCCCAATGTGCTACAATAGTGTCTGTACGTAATAGTAAAAGCAATTAAAAGCATTTGTCATTGCTTCCGTAGCGCCATAAAACTGTCTTCCGCACACTTCAGTTAGAACGTCTTTAAAATAATCTCGATTTCTTAAATTCCTTGGGACACAATTTGTGTAATTTGGAGTACGAGTTCAAATTCATGATTTATTTATAAGTAATAAAATAAATAAATCAGCTTCACGCTGTATCCCGCACGCAGCAGGGTAGACAGAGGGAACCTAGTGTTAAGACACTCTGTTCCCCACTTTCTGCCGAATTCTGGAGGCATTGCATGTTGAGTGGCAGAGCGAAGAAATGGAAATATAAATTTAAGTAAATATTTCATCTCCTCGAATGGGGATCGACGCCACGACTGGCCTCAATTTCAAAATTTATAAGTTATGCTATTAATAATTTAAGAAAAAAAGTTGTAAGACACTACGAGTATACTCGTATGTATATCGTTGAAGTAGTAAAGATCTGTCAAAACGTGGCGTGCGTGGAAAGTGAGATATAGAAGTGGCTTAATGGAAACGAAGTATCTTAATACTAGGTTCCCAGGTTCCCTATCTATCGATTATCCTAAAAAATTATATTAAATAAGCATTTTTTTTATGTCTAGTATAAATTTCGAGGTTAACCGCGGCGTTGAGTTCTGCCACTCAACACGCAATGCCTCCAGAATTCGGCAGAAAGTGGGGAACGGAGTGTCTTAACACTAGGTTCCCTCTGCCTATCCTGCTATGTCCCGCACATAGCAGGGTACAGCATATACAGCGTGAAGCTGATTTGATTTGATTTAATATAAATATATGAAATATTTTAGATACTATTTTACACGTGTCTACAAACGACGTTACCGCAAAGTTTCTACTAATACGAATAACCGTCAGTTTGGTAGAGTAAGCCACATAATCCTGAACTTAGTTGAAGTGTATTTCACTCGATAGATTAGTTCTGTGAACTGTTATATACTCATAATATAACATATGTTGCTGTAAGTTATAATAATATATTATAAATTTAATATAACATTTAAAAAATCTAATTAAATCAGCTTCACGCTGTATCCCGCACATAGCAGGATAGGCAAAGGGAACCTAGTGTTGAGACGCCCCATTCCCCATTTTACACCGAGTTCTGGAGGCATTGCGTGTTGAATGGCGGAACTCAGAGCGAAAAAATGAAAATATAAATGTTAATAAATATTTTCCGTTTCGTCCAGTGGGGATCGAACCTACAACCAGTCGATTTTATAGTCACATTTTGTGTCCCTGCGCCACGATTGGCCTATAATAATAAGAAAGAGATAAATAAGATAATAAGACAGTAAAAATATTTTGTCTGTACATTTAGTAATTTTGACTGAAATGGATAGATATTTTTTTTTTTAATTTTTTGTCTGTCTGTCTGTCTGTCTGTCGACATATTTTTGTCCGCATTTTTCTCTGAAAGTACTGAACCGATTTACTTGATAATTTCACCAATTGCTTTGTTTTATCTCAACTTAACTACTAAAGTTTAGTTCATCAAAATCGGTTAATTAAAAAAAAGTTATCGTCATTTGAAAGAAGTCGTAATTAATTCAACACAGAGATAAAGAACGATCTTAAAAGAAATATCAAGTAAATACAAAGATTTTTTAGTTGGTTCGTTCATATAATATATGTAACTAATTTAAAAACTGTACAGGAGTTAATATGCAATTATTACAGTTATTTTACAAAGAATATTATGAATCCTTCAAATAAATAATTTAACATTTAAGGCTGTTTCTGAATGTGTAAATTAAATTATTCACTGACATCAGCACATTTAACAGAGTATATTATATAGGTAAAAAGAACATAAAGTTACAAAAATATATACGTGTAATAAATAATTAGCTTTATGTATATTTTATAAATATCAAATATCAACAATGGTCGTATTTTTTTTTTAAAACAATCAAAAATTCTTTGACGATAATGTCGTAAAAAATCATATTAGAAGTCATTATAGTTGTCAATCAATTCTGCTTATTAAATCAATAATCATGTATTTTAAACGGGCGAAGCCGTGGGCGAGCCGCTAGTTAATATATAAATATGAGGCCAGTCGTGGTGAAGAGGCATATGCGTGTAGTTGTAAATGCGACAAGTTGTGGGTTTGATTCCCACGCGGGTTAGCGAAATATTTAATATTTTCGTTTTTCTCACTGTAGTAAAGAGGCAAAGCACAACCTCAATAACCATAATTTCCGCCACTTAACGCGCAATGCTTCAGGCATTCGGTGTAAAGAGGGGAACAGCGCTAGGTTCCCAGGTTCTTTTACCTACCCTGCTATGTGCGGATTTCATCCCGTGAAGCTAAAAAATCAATATTTATATATTTAATTCTTTTCCTGTTTATATAGATTTTTTTGCAGTTCATCACTTTACTTGCGATATATTATATTATTTACATAAAATAATATAAAATATGATAAACTTTCTGCTCGCGAATTTGCTCTGTTATAGATTTGCCCAAAATATGTTTTTTCGCCATAAAACATTACCGTATGTTCCTCGTGACGCAAGAGCACAAAAGTAGGGCTGTAAACACTACGGTTGTGGGTTCAATTTCCAGTCAGGGGACTAAATTATTTTTTTTTTTTCAGCTTCACGCTGTATCCCGCACACAGCAGGGTAGGCAGAGGGAACCTAGTGTTAAGACACTCCGTTTCCCACTTTCTGCCGAATTCTGGAAGCATTGCGTGTTGAGTGGCAGAACTCAACGCCGCGCTTAGCCTCGACACCAGAGCGAAGAAATGGAATATAAATTTAAGTAAATATTTCATCTCCTCGAGTGGGGGTCGGACCCACAACCAGTCGGTTTTACAGTCACACTTCGTGCCGCTGTGCCACGACTGGCTTCCTGGATTATTTTTATTGTCGGTCTAATAACAAGGAAAACGTGGCCTAATGTTTCATCTCTCAAAACGCAATGTATGGAGATTTAGTACTTTTACGCCCAATATTAATAATCTATCTCCAACGTCAATCTTGGATTGTTCCATATATATATCCGATCTCTAGATTGGATAGATGTATGGAATAATCGAAGATTGACGTTGGAGATAGATTATTAATATTGGGCGTTAGTGTGTTCGACACATCACCAAATTTATTTTATTTTATATTCATTTTTATCTACTCCATCTAGAGTCAGTTTCGTTACTAAGCAATATCTGTATATATCTATATAATAAAATTATATAATATTCCACTTGTATGTACTTAATAATACTAAAAGTATTTTTAAAATATTTTTATCATTGAACATAATTTTTTTGATAATAATTAATAACACTTTAATTAGAAGTCTTTATATATATATTTGTAAATAGAATTTAAATGTCAGTTCGAAAAAAAATCTTTCGTCAGTCGTGGCGCAGAGGCACAAGTGTGTGATTGTAACCGTGACCGGTTGTGGGTTCGATCCCGATTGGAGAAGATAAAAATATTTAATATTTCAATATCTTCGGTTTAGTGTTGAGCCAAAGAACGGCATTGAGTTCAGCCAGTCAATATGCACTGTCTCTCGAATTTGGCAGAAAACGGAGAACGGAGTGTTTTAACACTAGTTTCTCTCTGCCTTCACCTCTGTGTGCGGGATACAGTGGCAGAACTCAACGCCGCGCTTAACCTCGACACTAGAGCCAAGAAATGGAAATATAAATTTAAGTAAATATTTCATCTCCTCGAGTGGGGATCGAACCCACAACCAGTCGGTTTTACAGTCACACTTTGTACCGCTGCGCTTCGACTTGCCTCATATAATCAATTATGGTGGAAAAAAATATTACACTGTTCTCAATCTTATAAGAGTTTCACGCTTTATCTCTCAAATATCAGAGTGGGCCTCTGCCTACCTTAACCTGCCTAACCTGCCTAACCTGCCTAATCTCAATTAGAGAGTAATTAAGACTCTCCACATTCCGCTTTCTTAATTCAAAGTACAGCGGTTTTCTTCTATTTCATGCATTTTCATTGATTCGGATTGACATTGTATCCAATATCTTGCAGGGTAGGCAGGGGAAGACTATAATTAAGACACTCCGCTCCTCACTTTCCGCCGAATTCTAAAGGGATTGCGTGTTGGCGGAACTCAACACCGCGTTTTACCTCGACACCAGAGAGAAAAAAAATATTTCCTCGACCGAACCCCCAGCCTGTCGCGTTTACAATCACACGCTTATACCTCTGCGTCTCAACTCGCCTCACAGTTGTATAGGAAAATTTAAAATTCCCCCGAGTGCGGATGGAATTCTATAACAGAGCGGCACTATAGCCTCTATTTAGATTCTGATCTTAGTACATAGATTTTAAAATGTCCTTAGAAAAACCCGAAATTAATATATTAAATTATTATTAACAATAGATAAATATGTTTTTCTCAAAGGTGAAATTAAATATATACTTGCCCGGAAATGAAACAACATGGGGACAAGATAATTTTGGGTATGATCTCATCTTATGTCAATGAATTACTTTATATAGAGCCGCTCCGAGAAAAAAAATACAGCGTTAACTTCTATCACTCTACACGTAGAATTTAAGCGGATAACGGAGATCGGAGTGTTTCGACACTAGATCTTCTTAAACTATCCTGCTTTACGTGGGATACAACGTGAAGTGAAAAAAGATCAGAATGAGAATCAAACTGGCAACTCTCAATTATACATAAAAAAAAAAGTACCTAAAAAATTCCGCGGATATATACATGTATGTATCCATATTCTAACATATTTTAATAAAACTTCCTTTTCCTTATCGAAAACGATTAGAGAGGTCGCCAGTTCACTTTAGTTGGCGACAGATACAACGCGGTGTACAAGTGCTAATAATAAATGTAAAATTATATTTAAAAATATATATTATTATATAATATTAATAATCAGTATATTTTTTTCATAATAATAATAATAAAAATATTACAAATTATACATGGATTCAGAAAGACAATACCTGCTGGCACCCACTGCTTCAGAGCTCGCCTACAATAGATTAAGGTATTTTTTTACGTTTGATACATAATTATATAAAATTGGAATAAAAAAGAAAATAAAAAATAGATAATAATTTTTAAAAAAGTTAGATATTCTCTTCTTATCCTTCGTTCTATGAATTAAAAAATTAAATCAAATTAAATCAGCTTCACGGTGTATCCCGCACACTGCAGGATAGGCAGAACCTAGTGTTAAAACACTCCGTTCCCCACTTTCTGCCGAATTCTGGAGGCATTGCGTGTTGAGTGGCAGAACTCGACGTCGCGCTTGTCCTCGATACCAGAGCGAAGAAATGGAAATATAAATTTAAGTAAATATTTCATCTCCTCGAGTGAGGATCGAACCCACAACCAGTCAGTTTTACAGTCAAACTTTATGCCCCTATGCCACGACAGGCCTCATTTATTAATTTTATTTATTATTAATCACATGTTCGCGGCTTCGCCCGCTCGAACTATACAATTATTTATTTATTCATCTGAATTACTTGTGTTTTAATAACATTATCATTTTAAAGACAATATCCATCTACATTAAAACTAAAATTTCAGGCATTTCAATGAAACAATTATTTTGTAGAAATTTTGTCGAACAAAATACTATATGCAGATATAATAATATACCAATTTTATATGTATATATTTATATCTTATATATGTATGTATGTATATGTGTATATATGTAAAGTTATGTATATGAGTATATGTTGCACTTGCCCTTTTAGACTAGAAGAAATCTCTATTGGAGATAAGTCCACCTTTGCCAACAATGTTATAATTTTATGGTACTAATGTGAATCACAAAATGCAATAAAGAGTATATAATATATTTTTTTATTTGTGAACCGATTGAAATAAAATAACCAAAATACTAATTAAGTTAAGTTGAGTAGTTTCCAACATAAGCGTACGCTAGAGTACAGACAAACAGACAAAAATGAAAAAAAAAAAACATCGATTCAGCTCTATATAATTGATAAATTACCTCAGCAATATAGACAGTGATCAGCTACAATTTATTTATATTATCTATCTATCCCGCAAACAACAGCAGCAGGGTAGGCAGAGGGAACCTAGTGTTAAGGCATTTCTCGACGAATTTTTCGAGGCACTGCATGTTGACTGGTGGAACTCACCGACGAGTTTAATATGCCTTGGTGTCAAAACGAAGAAATGAACATATTAATAAACAATAATTCATTCCATCGAGGAGGGATCGAACCCACAACCATCGTGTTACAGTCACACCCTAGTGTCTCAGCGTCACGACGGGCTCAATTTAATTATATGTATATATATATATATATATATATATATATATATATATATATATATATATATATATATATATATATATATATATATATATATATATATATATATATATATATATATATATATATATATATA
>JAATLQ010012618.1:0-53902 GCA_013421005.1 Heliconius erato x Heliconius himera | reverse complement strand
TTTAAGTACTTTTGTTGTATGCATCATTTAACAAACCTCTACTTTCCTTAGTGTCTTTTTTTTTACTTTTCCTTCACACTGTATCCCGCATAGCACGGAAGGGTAAGCAGAAGGAACTTGGGAACCTAGTGTTAAGTGTAAGCTGCCTCGTTGCCAATGAAAATTGTAAATATTTCATTCCCCCAATTGAGAATCGAACTCATAATTATCGCGTTTATAGTCACGCTTCTGCCCCTGCTTCAAGACGGCTTCATCATAATATAATTTTAAATGATTATTCCCACTATTACATATCTTTATCTTTGCCTTTCGAACTCAATCCAAGTAGAATATTATATAAACGTGTTTGCTATTTACAAATCAAATCAGTAGGAGACCTCAGTTGACCTTCGAGAACACTGTATCGATAATACTAGAAGAAAGTCACATAAAACGCATGAGAACCCCGGAGAGGAGAAAGACCGTTGAGTTTAGGGCCCTTTACTCTATTTTCTGTATTTATGAAAACGGAGTGCCTTAACATTAGGTTTAGTTTCCCTCTGCCTACCCTGATACATACGTAATAAGGCGTGAAGCTAAGAAATATATAAGTTAACTGAATATACTGTCTTGCCAAATTGTTTTTTATAAAATTGTTGGTTAGCAAAGCAATTTTGCTTTATTTTTACTATAATTTTTGGTGGAAAAGGAGAACGGAATGTATTAACACTAGATTCCCTCTGCCTACCCCTCTGGCGCTGGGACACAGCGTGCAGTTGATTTTTTTAGTTCCAAAGCAAATATTTTTAATGTTAATAATAGGTATATTTTGGTCATATAAACCCATTATATTATAATATGATTTACCTTATTTAAAGAAAACAAGCTTTCAAGGACCCTTTATATAACTTCTTTGGAGGTCGTCGTCGCACAGTAGGAAAGCGCCTGGCTGTAAACATGACCGATGTGGACCCTACCTCCTCTTTGGGGTGTGATTATATTATACTTATTAAGAAAACGTATAAAAATTTTGAGCGTAACGGGAAAAAAATTATACGTTTTCTTAATAAGTATTTTTCTTTCCTAAGTGTTGAATAACACTTTAAAAAGCTTTTAAAAAGTGATTATATCAATTTATTCATGCTTTAACTGCACATACCAAAGTCAGAAAAGGGAACCTGGGAACCTAGTGTTAATTATTTCCGCTAACACACTTTCGTTCCCCAATTTAAGCCGAATTCTCGAGGCATTGCGTGTTGAGTGGAAAAACTCAACGCAGGGCTTTGGCTCGTTACCAGAGCGACGAAATGAAAATATTAAACATGACATTCGTTAGAGTGGAGGAATCGAACCTACTACCGTCGTGATTACGATAGTAGGTTCGATTCCTAGTAGTAGGTTCGAAGTAGGTTCCTATTCACGAGCACAAGCGTGCACTAAGTCGTACGATTGTGCTCGTGAAAATGGCTTCCTTTATTCGCTTTGGTAGACAAAGTGCAGCGTTAAGTTCCACCACTTAACACGTAATGTATCGAATTCAAAGACAAAGTGTACAACAAAATGTCTCAAAAATATGTTATCTTTGTCTATTCTGAAAAGTGCGAGTCAGTGTGTAGCTAAAAAAAAATTATCATTCTGTATCCCGCACACAGCAGAGTAGGCAGATCGAATCTAGTGTTAAGACACTCCCATCCTCACTTTCCTGCGAATTGTGCGAGACATTGCCCGTAAAGTGGTAGAACTCAACGCCGGGCTTTTGATTTGGTGCCAAATTATAATTAATTCTCTCGAGTGGGGATCGAACCCACAACCGTCGCGTTACAGACACACCCACGTCCCCCTGCACCACGATAATCTATTCTATATTTAACGTAAATTATTTCCGCCCTACAACATCACAAAGTAACTTATCTTAATTAGTTATATATTATATTATACTGTATGTTAGTATGTATTATTAATAAATCAATAAAACGGAAAACATGTCAATATAGATTATTATCGAATACTTTTAATGGTAAACAATGAGTGTTTATTATTAATTATTTTTTTATATCATTCCAATATTTCATTTTTGCCTTAATTAGCTTCACGATGGTTCCCGCACACAGCAGGATTGACAGAGAGAACCTAGTGTTAAGACACTCCGTTCTCCATATTCCGCTGAAGTCTGGAGACCTTTATTGATAAAAATGTTGTGGCTTTTATTTTAATAATATTGACCAACTAAGTCTAGATTTTCTTCCATACTTTGTACGAGTCCACTTTTCTCATTATAGTATTTATATTGGGAATTTAGGACAATTTTTTTTAGAACTGTTTTTAGTTTCACGTTGTGCACATAGCAGGGTAGGCAGAGGAAAACTGGGAAAGTTGTGTTCAAGACATTCCGGTCCTATTAAGACACTATCGTTTCCTACTTTCCGCCGAACCTAGAACTTTATTTTAAAAGTATTTTTAGCAAAAAGCGTAGAACAGAGTGTCTTCATACTATTCTCCAATCCAGTAAAACTACTCAATATGCAATATCTCGAAACTTGGGTAGAGAAACAGGAGAACAGTGACAGAATAATTGCACAGATTGATCCAATGATTAATCAAGAGGATCAATCTGTGCATCAATCTGTGTTAGTACCTAATATTATAAACTAACGCCCAATATTATTAATCTATTTCTATATTATTAATATTATTATTATGATAGATTATTAATATTGGGCGTAAATCCATTTCTTTTCCATTCCAGGCCTCTCAGACACCATGAAGTCATCAACGCCCGCCGAGAACTGCCCTGGAGAACTGCAAGAATTTGCCTAATTTTAATATTTTGGGCGACAATGGCAATATTTCTATCTATCGTTGTATCAATGTTAATGAATCATAATTGTGGAACAGAGAACCTGGGACCAACACCGGCTGTTCCTCCTGTCCATCTGTCGTTTGGTCCTTTAGTATCTTAAGATATATCTATAAATTTAAGTGCTTTACAGTACGTTCGATAAGTTGTGGCCGTCTTGAAATTAGGTGTAAATGGATGTGTATATTCGATTTTAGATTTTGTCTTAAAAAATAAATCAACTTCACACTGTATGCCGCACACATCAGCATAGGCAGAGGTATATCTAGCGTTAAGACACTGCGTTCCCCAATTTCCACCGAATTCTGGAGGCATTGCATATTAAGTGGCGGAACTCAACGCCGCGCTTTCCCTCGACACCAGAGCGAAGAAATGGAAATATAAATTTATATTTCATTTCCTAGAGTGGGGAACCCACAACCAGTCGCATTTACAGTCACACTTTGTGCCCCTGCGCCACGACTGCTCTAAGATTTCGTCTTAGTTTTGATTATTTTCTGCCCGAGTGAGCTATATGCTAAACTTCCGAAAACAGTCGTGGCGCAACAGTCGTGTTGAGGGCAGTCGTGGCGCAGCGGCACGAGGTGTGACTGTAAAACCGAATGGTTGTGGGTTCGATCCCCACTCGAGGAGATGAAATATTTACTTAAATTTATATTTCCATTTCTTCGCTCTGGTGTCGAGGTTAAGCGCGGCGTTGAGTTCTGCCACTCAACACGCAATGCCTCCAGAATTCGGCAGAAAGTGGGGAACGGAGTGTCTTAACACTAGGTTCCCTCTGCCTACCCTGCTGTGTGCGGGATACAGCGTGAAGCTAATTTAATTTTTAATTTTTTTTTTCCGAAAACAGCTCTACTACGGCCACGACTCGTAGATCGTACTTTAATTAAAGTGTAAATATTGGAGGAGACTAGTTTAAGTAATATATATAAAATAATCATAATATTCAATATTTTGTAAGTTTTTGGGTTGGGTGTAGAAATAAGAATGATGCATCATGAATAAATGTGGCGAGGACTACGTAATTAAAATTGCGAGTAGTAGGTACGCATTCGATTCCGTTTCGCGGGAAAGATTGTAAATTGTAAATTATTTTCACAACTTTGGTAACAGTTTTTCCGTCACCTATGACGGAGTCTTGAGATCCCTATACTTATCTATCTATAGTTATTCGTAATCTTTATTTGTTTTATTTTTTGACTGATGTTTTATTATTTTATTAGTAATGTATTGTTTTAAAATATAAATGAACCTAAGCAATTGTTAAATGTATTTAATAGTAAATTTTAACAATTGCATTTTTTTATCAGCTTCACGCTGTATCCAGCATACAGTAGAGTAGGCATAGGGAACCTAGTGTTACGACACTCCGTTCTCCACTTACCGCCGAATTTTGGGAGCACTGCGTATTGAGTGGAGAAACTCTACACCGCGGTGTGCCTATCAATATTTAGAGGGAGGGACGCAGGAATCAAATTTCATTTCCTCGAGTGGGGATCGAACCCACAACCAGTCGTAGCTTGTGCCTATGCGCCACGACTAGCCTCATGAAATTATTTTATAATTTTCTTCAAATATTTATGTGGCCGAGGCTGTCGTGGTGCATAGGCATATGCGTGCGACTGTAAATATAACGGTCGTGGGCTTGACTCCCACAAGAATTCGGCGAACAGTGGAGCACAAGTGTCTTAATGGAAACGGAGTGTCTTAACACTAAGTCCCCAGGTTTTCTCAAAAAAATATCGTAGTATAGTATATATTATGTATTTTCAACATATCTGTGATCTATTAAAATATAGATTAAATAAAATTATGAAGTAAGTATTGTTTTATTTCTTTCCCACGTTGAAAGTGGACACGTTAAAAATGAATAAAAAAAAAATGAACATCCATCAAGCGACTGTTGTGGGCTTTACACTCGGAAGAACGATTTATTTACATTTCATCACTCTGGTAACAAGACAAAACGCGGCGTTGATTATAAGTTTGTGATGATTTTTATCTATAAAAAACCAATAAATTTTAATTTTTTGCAACTCTGCGGCGGACGGTCAACAAAGTGATCCTTGTACTGAAGTGAAGGCTACTGTTTTTTCTTTATCGGTACAGAACCCTATAAAAAGAAAAATTTAAATATAGCTCAATATTTTTTTTTAACTTAAAACAATATTTATAATAAAAAGATTTATAAAAATGTTTTAGGTTAAAGAAAACTAAGAGTCGACGCAGTATAATTCTAATCTTATCACCAAAATTACAACATACTATGATACTAGATCAAAGATCTTGATCTTTATATATATTTATATGTTATTAAGTTATATAATATAAAATAATGTGGCACAGTTGTATCATATTTTATTGCGTGAATACGGTGGTTAAGAGTTGACATTCAGAACGAGCTTTTTTTAGCTTCATGTTCTATTTCGCATATAGCAGGGTACATAAAGACAGACAGAGAGAGGCCAGTCGTGGCGCAGCGGCATAAGGTGTGACTGTAAAACCGGCTGGTTGTGGGTTCGATCCCCACTCGAAGAGACGAAATATTTACTTAAATTTATATTTGCATTTCTTAGCTCTGGTGTCGAGGTTAAGCGCGGCGTTGAGTTCTGCCATTTATTTAAAAAAAATAAAATAAAATCAGCTTCACGCTGTATCCCGCACACTGCCGGGTAGGCAGAGGGAACCTAGTGTTAAGACGCTCCGTTCCCCACTTTCTACCGAATTCTGGAGACATTGCATGTTGAGTGGCAGAACTCAACGCCGCGCTTAACCTCGACACCAGAGCTAAGAAATGGAAATATAAATTTAAGTAAATATATCGTCTCTTCGAGTGGGGATCGAACCCACAACCAGCCGGTGACTGTAAGTCACACCTCATGCCGATGCGCCACGACTGGCCTTGTTATATACGAATGTTTATTTAAGTGTATTTAAGATAAAAATCAGCCAACCGCGAGTCGAACTCGCCTATCGAGGGTTCTGTACCAATTTCAGGATTGTGATTGCGAAATACCTTACATTTTTTTCTTTCTTTTTTTTTTTTATGGAAAAGACAAGGCAAACGAGCGTCCGGGTCACCTGATGGTAAATGATCACCGCCGCCCACGACCCCGTGCAACACCAGAAGAGCTGCAGGTGCGTTGCCTGCCTGTAAGGTGGGTTGGGCGCCGGAGCCCGGCATTACCTGATGCGAAACGCAGTGGTATAAAGCCACTACTTCACGCCGTTTTTAAATGCCGAGGGTGGTAATGATCCGGTCGAGTCTGCCCATGCGTGTTGCCATTGCTGGCGACGTGACTCTACCACACGTACTTTAGTCGCCTCTTACGACACCACCAGTACCAAGATGATCCTATTCTAGGCCGGGATCACACGGCAAACAAACAACCTTATAGGAAATTGATGATGCCACGAATAAAGTTAACAAATTAAATTTGGCCATTTTGAATGAAATAAACTACAAATATGTTTGTATTGATTTTTTTCTATGAAATATCTAAAAATATTTACTTTTAGGATTTTTTCCTTTGTTTGTATTGTAAGACCTTACTTCGTCCTACAGTTTCATATTTATAGGTCTACGAGAAGCATGCTATAGATTTGGTTACGCGGCGAATTTCATACGAAATGAAGCAAAAATGTTCATATCATATACATAAATGTCTCAAATCTGAATATCTGATATTAATTTCAGCTTGATACCTAAACGCGATCTCAAGTAAAATGGTCTTGACAGACAATAAAGTGTTCCTATAAAGTTAAAGGATTTAAGGGTTCCGTTTTTTTCCTTTTGAGGTACAGAACACTAAAAATAGATTAATTATTTTAGTTTGGTTATCTATACCAAAATTAAAAATTAAATCAGCTTTACTTTGAACCCCGTAGAGTAGGCGGAGAGAAACTAGTGTTAAGATAATCCATTCCCCAATTTCCGCCGAAGTCTCGGGGCAATGCGTGGCGGAACTCAACGCCGCACTTTGTCTAGACAGCAGAGCGAAAAAATGAAAACATAAATTTAAATAAATAATTCATTTCCTCGAGTGGAATTCATTTCCACGAATGGCATCAAGTAAAGTACTAAAAATACTAAATGTTAAAGGAAGCTTACCGGACTCCAATAGTGAAAACCGCATTTAAATCGGTTAAGCCGATTCTGAGATTAGCGTGAACAAACGAATAGACAAACAGACTTTCAAGTTCTATTACATTAATAAAAGCCCCCAATAACATTTTTTTTTTAAATGTCTTCTGTGTCATTACTGCGTTTTTTCCCCGAGTGCAGATCAAACACTAAATAGTTTTCTATTTTTATTATTTTTTTATATTTGAGACGAGGACAAAATTCTTATCAATATAAGAATGTTCATATATATTTATACAATACACAAAAAAAAGAAAAGAAATCATTATTTTAACATTTTTATTTAAGTAATAGTATACAAAATAGCACATATTTAGTAAGAAATTATTTTTTCAAACTGATATAACAAAAGTTTATACAATAAGTTTTGCATTCTGCCAAAATGACATGGTTGAATTTTTATTTATATAATTATTTTATATGATAAATAACTGTCTGTCCCTTTTTTAACTATCTTGTAAATTAACTATTTTTTTATAAATGAATCCATCATATAGATTCTTTTTAGACAGTTTTCTGTCTAAAAAAAATTAAAAATAAATTTTGATATATAATTTAAAATATTGTACAGATAAAGATTGTGTAAAATATATTCAATTTTCGAGACTTTGCGTGTTTAGTGGCGGAATTCAATGGCGCATTTTGTTTTGTTACGAAGAGCGACCGGAACGAAGAAATGAAAATAACTCATTCCCCGTATTGGGAACCGAACCCACGACCTCCGTGTTTATAGTCAAACGCCTTAATCAACATCACAATGGCCAATTAACCGAGATTATTCTCACCAATATCTGGGTTAATTAGTTAAATCATTAAACATCTTCCTTAAAACCTAAAAAAAATCAGCTTGGTAGGCTGAGGGAACCTCATGTTCTCAACATCTGTTCCCCAATTTCCGCCGAATTTATCGAGGCATTGCGCGTTCAGTGGCAGAACAGAAGCGGCGCTGAGTGGGGGTTCGAACCCACAACGGTCGCGTTACAGTTACATTTTGTGCCCCTGCGACACCACGGTTTAAAATTTTTTAAACCTTATTTCAATATCACAACTTCCAAACAATAGTAAGTTTCCAATATTAATAATATTTTATAAGCTATTAAGAAAAAAATATAATAAAAAATCAGCTTCACGCTGTATCCCGCACACAGTAAGGTAGGCAGAGGAAACCTAGTGTTAAGACACTCCGTTCCCCACTTTCTGCCGAATTCGAGAGGCATTACGTATTGAGTGGCAGAACTCAACGCCGCGCTTATTGCCTCGACACCAGAGCAAGGAAAGAAATATACATTTAAGTAAATATTTCATCTCCTCGAGTGGGGATCGAACCCACAACCAGTCGGTTTTACAGTCACACGTTGTGCTCCTGCGCCACGACTGGCCATTATAATTAACAGAATAATATTTTCTTATAACTATTTTATAAATTATACTCTAAATATAAATGCATTTTTTACATAGCTTAACACTATATCGCTAGTAAGACATACAAATATAGCACAAAATATATTATATAATATTATTAGGAATTGAGATTTGAACAGATTACCTCTGAAAAGGCACACTATTGTACTATAAATTTTGTTTTAACTATTAACTTAATTCAATATTTTAGTGCAATATTTTTAAATAATAATAAAAACTTATGGGTTTTTTACGTTATATAAAAAGCCAATAGTAAATTTGATTTTTAAATGGAAACACATAATTATGATCTCTAAAATATCTAAATAGAAATTAAATGTGCTTATTCCATTTTTTTTTCTGTAATTCTGTGTATTTCTGTAAGTTTTTTTAAACTGTAATATAAACTATATACTATAGCAATATATTTCTTTGCAGCTAATATATCTAAATATTCTTTTAAATAATTTACATAATTAAAAAAAAAACAATGTTAAAATATATTTTTTTTCAAACATGTATTAATACTTCAGCTTCACGCTGTATCCCGCACACAGCAGGATAGGCAGAGTGAACTTGCTTTACCATAAAACTAAGTCATGTACTTCTTCGTCATATACTTTTTAACTTTGGTTGGGTAGGTAGTGTATTTGGTAACCTGGTGTTAAGACGTAACGTTCCCATTAAGACACTGGTTCCTCATTTTCCACTGTATTCTGGAGGCATTGCGTGTTCAATGGTGAAACTTAACGTTGAGCGTTACCGGAGCAACGAAATAAAAAAATAAAAAATATTTCTACAAGTGGGGATCGAACTCACAACCTGTCGCGTTTACAAAGGCATGCGCTCTTGCGCCTTAACTAGCCTCACTTGTATATTAACATAACAATATATAAATATTTAATAAACATAAAACTTTATATGTTTTATTTTTAAATAAAAACATATAACATTATAAAAATTGCATAATATATTAAGTGTTAAAAACTTATTATGTTGCACATAAAAAACTACTTTTCTTGTCCCAACTATCTTTTTCTTTCACTACATAATATATATTGTCATCTCTTTCACTCCCATATGTATTACTGATTTTTGTTAAAGACACAATAGCCTTAAAAAAATCCTACTAGCCTTAAATAAGGCCTTACATTTTCATAACATTTATTTTCTTCAATTATCTTTTCATAATAGTATATAATTGATAGATTGAATATAGAGAAACGTTACCCCGTTTAAAGCTATTGTCAATATAAAACACTATATGGCGTAACTCAACACCGTACTGTATCAACCGACCAAGATCTGGAAAATATCTATATTATAATTGATCTATCGTTTAAGATATATATTAACGACGATCCCATTCAATCAGTCAGTTACCGATTATTTCTACCACAGAGGCGTCAATATTTCTTTTATCATCGAAACATATATGTATATGAACCTGCGACCTTTAGTTTACAATTGCTTAGAAATACAAGGCCATAGGCCCTTATATATCAAGTAATAATTCGACATAGCGAATCCGGTATAGAGTACAAAGCGTATATATGTATATCTTCAAGAGATCTGTTTTGAGAATTTTGTTTGACAATAGTCGTGAGCTCTCGAAGAGCTTCGTCTAGAATGTTCTGGTATTTGCTGTAGCTGTAACAAAAAATATATTCAAATATATTAGAAAAAATAACATTTTTAAAAATAAATTAAGAACAAAAAAGACACGGACAACAAAAGTCTGTGGCGCATAACAATTGAACTATACAAAAAAAAACAAAAAATATATACTAAGAAACTTATTTTTATAGTTTTCTCGTTCACACATGCACAATTATAACTTGTAATTTTGTTCATAATACTTAAAAGTATAATTTTATATCACTGTAGCATATGTATCACACAAATATCACAATGCTCACAGAATACTGGCATCTCGTTCTCACACACGTGGCGTCACATATTACTATCCCACTCGCACTTTAGTAGTTCGGCTACTTGCGTCTCTCTTTCTCTCTCTGTCACACTCTTTCCAGGGCGTGTATTCGTAGAGACTTTCTCACACATACAAAACAAGAAACCACACAGTTATACATGCTATATCTAACTAGACCTCTGAGTACTCTGACTACAGCTATTTTCGTTTCTCTATTTCTCTCTCACACATACATACGAGGCATCACATATCACTATCTCTCTCACATACATTAGAATCTATACTCACGCGTCGCTCGCGGGGGCGAAGGCCCGTTCCAGTGCTTGTATCTGTAGAGGCAGGAACAGGTGAGCGGCGAGAAGCCCTACGCAGGGCGCTTCGCATGCTAGTGCTAGCACACTGACACGTACACGACTAAACGCAGCTTGGAGCCCTATTTGTTCTAGGGTTGATGTGATTTTACTGTTTATCTGAAAATTTACATTTTGATGGTTAGAATTAAATCTATGCATATTAAATTAATTGGAGTATGTCTGTGAAATTTTATGAGAAATTCAAAATATACAGTATAGAGAAATTTAAGGAGCAACATGTAAGCTACTTAAAAAGTACTTTGATCTTCACGATCATTATACATTTTAAATGAAACTATTTAACCGGATTAATCGCGCATATTTAGTATTATACATTTTTGGAATTAGTTTCATTTACAAGTCTCATTTATTTTTTATTATTCCCGAATGATTGAGATTGAGAGAAACTATATATTATATTCTTTCTTCTCCTTACTTTGTCCATTTGGAGACCAACTCAATAATATGAAACTTTTGTTACTAATACTTTTCATGTGAAATGAAGATGAAATTAGATGAAATTATCCTATATATGAACTCTCTTAGAGATTTGAGTGAAATTTATTATAATATTTTTAACTTTAATAAAATGATATCAATATTCAATTTTTCCCAATATTTAAAACAAACCTGCATTTCACACTGTCGCTTTATATTTTTGGTCATTCTATCATTTAAGATGAACGTAACTGAAACAGTCGGCCCACTAAATTTCTCATTTTCGCTCCAACTTATTGCTCTATTACCTAAAAATAATAAATAAATGAACAGATAATGAAACATGCTTAAAATTCTATATATCTGGAATACATTTAAATTATTAACTAATGAGCTTTCACATAAATAATAATTCTAAGCCTTGGCTACCCTACAATAATAATCAATCGAGTCCTGTTCAAGGAAAATATTTTCATTTCCTCGCTCTTGTAACGAGGCGAAACGCGGCGAGATCACGTAGAGGTCCGCCATTCAAAACGCAATATATCTACGATTTGGCGAAAAAGGAAGGGAAATGGAAGAGTTTTAACACTAGGTTCTCTCTGCTTATCCAGCCATGAGCAGGATACAGCGTGAAACTAAAAAAACAGTGGAAGTCTTAAGACTAAGCTAAAATATAATTACTTACTAAATTCAGGATTCCGAATAGTGTCAGGGTTTAATCTTTGTTTTATAAAGTCTATCAGTTTCAATGACTGCACTTTGTACTCTCGCACACTGAAATATGAAAAGAAATAATGTTATTAGAGTATCTTTCGTTAGTAAACTCTATGAAAGTTCTCTCTACGCAGAACATTAAAGTCTTAGAATCTATCCCACGTTTCCGTATCTCTTAAAGACTCAAAGAAAAAGGAACCCTTATAAGATCAGTTTTGTTTATGCATCTGTCTGTCTATCAAGAGCCTTTATCTCAGGAACGCTTGAAAATATCGAGTTGAAATTTAATCCCTTGATTTCCCGAAAAATTGTCAAAAATAGTATTTCTACATTTATTAAAAAAAAATATATGGCCGTACATATCGCAAAAAAGTCCAAAAAATTATAGCCTTAAAAGGGGGTGAAATTTTGTTATAAAGCCTCTGGTTCAAGTGACCCCCCGTAGACCCCCAATTTTTGTATGATATATTCGGTGGATGAGCACGACTCGCGCTTGTCCGGTTTTTTTCCTTATGGCACATTTAGTGGCACGGTATATCTTATTATATTTAATCATAAAATTCTTAAGCAATGGCCGCGTGCTTAACTTATTATCTAACATGCATTTAATAAACACTGTTTATACCGCGTGTCGTGTGGGGAACGAAGCGTCTTAACACCAGGTTCCCTCTGCCTACCCTGCTGTGTGCGGGATACAGCGTGAAGCTGTTTATACCGCAAAACGTTTGTAATGAAAATCATATTATAGAACTACACGAACGAAAATGAACAAAACTAATAAACACAAAAGAAAAAGCAATATTTACCGATTCCCCTCACAGCACGACACTGACACTACGTCACTATCTCGAAACACTACCACTACGGCACATTTAGTGAGGTCGTGCGCGTCGGCCGCCGCGCCCGTCCAGCAGATGGCCGGTATGTCATTCATCCAGAGTTCTTTAGCGATGGCGGCGTGTTTAATTTGTAAAGAGGTTTTACTATCTGTTGATATGCATACACATATTGTTGTGGGCTGGAATGGATAAAGGTTTTTTACATATTTTAAAGAGATTTACACATTAAAGAAAAAAATTAAATTTATCTCATGTGAATATTTTTGTTTATATTGTAATATTTTACATTTTTGATTGTAAATTAAAGTCCCGCTGAAAAGACCATTAAAAATATTCAAATACGACGTTGAATTTAGTCATTTGGATGACAGGTTTTTATGGCAAAAATTAGGATTAGAGACAAAAAAATAGCACTCACCTCAATATTCTTAATTACAGGCGGCAAATCGACTTCCATATTTTTCAAAATGGCACCCATCCTCTCTAGAGACATGGAGAAACCAACGGATGTGCTATTCAGACTAGTATTATGATCTTTTACAGCAGCTCGAGCTATTGCCCAGAATTCTTTGACTAGATTATCGTATCTAAAATAGAAATTAAATTGGTGCTTGTAAATGTTTCAGGGACAGAGTACCCTTTTTCCTTCCCACCCAGTATCGCTATAAAAGCCAATAGGGCTAACATCATTAACCTAAATAAATAAATAAATAAATCAGCTTTACACTGTATCCTGCACACAGCAGGGTAGGCAGAGGGAACCTATTGTTAAGACCACTCCATTCCCCACTTTCTGCCGAATCCTGGAGGCATTGCGTGTTGAGTGGCTCAACTCAACGCCGCGCTTAGCCTCGACGCGAGCAGAGCGAAGAAGTGGTTTAAAAAACTCAAAACACTTTAAAATATTTGTATGACATTTACCTCCCACCAGCAGCTATAAGGTTTCTGGACCGATGTTTGACAACGCTCTGGTCGTGACTGACCGACATCTGCCAGAACACGCCGCTGTGCTGCATCGCGTTGTACGCCAGGAATGGAGCTATTGTTAGTGGCACCTGGAAAAATAAATTTTAAATTTAAAAGGAATGGAATCCGGAAAAAGGAGATAGCATACAAAATACTCGGACTCGCCGAGCTAGGGTTCCATGGTGGGAATGATGCACAAACGCTCGTATCTTTTGACATGTTCTTGACGACTAAAACCACTACCTACCTCAGTGTCCATTCTCTTCCATCTTGGTTTTTCAAAATGCTAGTTCAAGAGTTTTGTAGCTAGATATCAGCAATTAAAAAGAAACAACATCAAATTTCAGTCAATTATTACATTTGAATAGTGTCTACTATTCGAACCTTTACTGAAGACAATCTACCCTAGTAGTCATTAAAAACACAATATTAACTTCTACAACATGCACCTAATAACAACACATGTGATAGTAACATCAAAAGCAACAAAACAACACTCACGTTACACCCCAAAGCAACAGCGTGACTACACAACAACTCCAGTTGTTGTATGGAGTACTCCACTATGGAGCTCCATTTGTTCTTGGCGACTGAACCCACTACCTCCCTCAGCTTGTCTACTGGCACGTTTGTGTCTATTAGACGTTTGATGTTCGTTATATCTCTGTCTGTTACGCAGAGAGTCGTTAAGTGAGTTTGAAGCTGAAGACTTGTTATACGACCTGGAAGGGAATTTTGATTTTCACTTTCACACAGGATCCAGCATATAGCAGGGTAGCTAGTGTTAGGACACTCTGTTCTCCACTTTTTGGTCAATTTTAGATCGTGTAGAGTGGGTGAGTGGGTATTGATACATGATCTATCACACAAAATCATTCATTCATTCATTGAATGAATTAATGATTAAATGGCACAATGGAGACTGTCACGCGATCTTTGTGGGTTCTCCCTCAATATTTCCATTTCTTCGCTCTGGCACCAAGGCAAAAGACCGGCGTTGAATTCCGCCACTAAACACGCTATACCTCGAAAAATTTAATGTGAAGCAAATTTTTATTTTCATACATTGAATGGTGTATTAAGCCAGAAAAATTGTCATATTAAATTTACGTTTCACTTATAGAACAAATTAGTGTAAAACACTTTACTCTCCACTTTACGACCATTTTAGTTAATTGCTGATAACAAAAATAAACTGTAGCATAAGAACGTATGGCTTAATTGCCTGAACTAGCTTCAAAACAGGTTAAATTAAACTTTTAATACATTTATAAATATATTTTATTTATTATTTTAAGTTAATACTTGCCCAAAGTAACGTCCACTAAAACAGGATAGACGCCTAATTGTTTATCCAGGGGTACTCCGCATGAGGATAGTAATGCGGATAATAGTTCCGTATGGTTCAATTGTATGAACACTTTCAGTGAAGTTTCTAAGGCCGCCCGACTGGCAACTACTAGAAGCTCCGCGTCGGACCAGAGAGCTTCTAAACATTGACATTGAAAATAATTAATAATAGCTATTTTCCAAAGTTTCAAACTACATCGCGCACATAGCAGGGTAGGTAGAGGGAGTCTGGAAAGCTAGTGTTGAGACACTCGATTCTATTAAGACACTTCCGTTCACCACTTTCCGCTGAATTCTGGAGACATTGCGTGTTGAATGGCGGAACTCAACACCGCGATTTGCTTCATTAACAGAGCTAGGGAATGAAAATATTAAATATTTCATTTTCTTGAGTGGGAATCCAACCCACCACCTGTCACGCTTAAAGTCTTATGCTTGTGCCACGACTGGCTTTAAATTTCATTTCCCCACTCTGGTAGACAAACTGCGGCGTTGAATTCCATCACATAAAACTCCAACGTCTCAAATTTGATTGAAATCTAAAAGACGGATTAATATTAGATTTTCTCTGCACACCCTGCTATATTCCATATAATATTGTTTCATAAATAAATCATACCAGTTTTTGGAGTAACAATATCAAAAGCACATTCTATCATCTCTCTTGGATGGAAGCCTTTCACGGTTTTCTCAGTCTCTCTATAAATACGATCCACTACGTAGCGACGCATGTATTTAGATCCCGAGTACGCAGTATGCCTAAAACACAAAAAAAAAAGTTTACATTTTTAGTTATTAAAAAAATATTAAATTACAAATCTATTCGAAGAAAATCGAAATAGTTGATAAAGAATGAACAATTAGGCAAAAACGATGAACGATTTTGAGTTTTACATCTTCATTGATATATATGTATATTTCTTAATAAATATGTATACTTTTCTAATAATAATATGTATGTCATAGTCCACGACAATAACCTAATATCGCTACTGTATTTTATCATGCACTGCAACACTTCAAAAGAAAGAAAGAAGCTAACTGAAAATTAGCTATGATCGATATGTTTTAGTAAGCGTATGAAATCGAACCCACAACCTTCGAAAACCATCCAAGCCTTCTGGCCACTAAATCATTCCGTAGCTACAATATGAAGCTGTGTCGGGTCTTTTCTTAGTAAATAACTTGTAATACATTAAGTTTGCCTTTAATCATCAGGTAAGTATAATAAATATAATTTAGCATTATTACATAATTTCTTGATAATTTAAATCACAAATTCTAATCTTTTATACCATAAAACATGATTATTATCAATCATACATAATTTAGAGGCCGGTCGTGGCGCAGTGGCACGAGGTGTGACTGCAAAGCCGACTGGTTGTGGGTTCGATCCCCACTCGAGGAGATGAAATATTTACTTAAATTTATATTTCCATTTCTTCGCTCTGGTGTCGAGGTTAAGCGCGGCGTTGAACTCTGCCACCCAACACGCGATGCCTCCAGAATTCGGCAGAAAGTGGGGAACGGTGTGTCTTAACATTAGGTTCCCTCTGTCTACCCTGCTGTGTGCGGGATATAGCGTGAAGCTAATTAATTAATTATTTATACATAATTTAAAAAAAATACGCAAACCTTGCAAAAGGTAACCTCAAATCGTGAGGCAAGTGGCACACAGTGCCCGATGACGTCATCACTCTCACTGCATTCGGAAAACGATCCCAGCGTGTAGCTTTGGGTAGAAGGAGGGGCGGAGAGAATTCTACGGCGCCATGCTCTCGGAATATCTAATAGAAAAAGATTGGAACATTTAGTAAAGATCGAAGTGTCCCAACAAGAACTACATGATCATTCATTCACACATTTGGTTACACGAGTACACTATATCATCCTCGCATGTGATCTCTCATCCACATATGTGATCCTCACTTGTCATGTCACATTCACTTATGTGATCCACATATGTGATCTCTCATCCATATATGTGATTTCTAAGTATCACATGTGATCTCACATATACATATATGATCGACAAATGTGCTCCACACATGAGATTACACATCCACATATGTGATCCACACATGCGTTCTCTCATCCATATATGTTATTTCTAAGTATCACATGTGATCTCACATATACATATATGATCAAGAAAATGTGCTCCACACATGATATTACACATCCACATATATGATCCACACAAGCGTTCTCTCATCCATATATGTGATTTCTAAGTATCACATGTGATCTCACATATACATATATGATCGACAAATGTGCTCCACACATGAGATCACACGTCCACATATGTGATCCACATATGCGTTCTCTCATCCATATATGTGAATTCAAAGTATCACATGTGATTTCACATATACATATATGATACACATATGTGCTCCACATATGAGATCTACACATGTGATCTTTAATCCATATATGTGATTTCTCAATATCACATGTGATTTCACATATACATATATGAAACACATATGTGCTCCACATATGAGATCTACACATGTGATCTCTAATCCATATATGTGATTTCACATATAAATATATGATCTACAAATGTCCTCCACACATGAGATTTCACATCCACATATATGATCCACACATGTGATCTCACAACTGACGCAACATGGAACCTGACTGGAACCATTATATCACAGTATCGCAAAATTTTTTCGACTTAATTTCCACCACGGACTTGTCTGTGCTATTTTATTTTTTAATTGTTGTTTTTATGATTTACTGTCTGTCAAAACTGTTTTGGAAAGTTTAAGGGATTGGAAGAGCTCCTCTAAAACTCATTCCAATCTTCTTTTTCTTATTGCTGTTCAAGTTGCTCTAGTTAGTTGAAAGTTGTCATCGGCCATAATGTGTGTTGGTATCTTTTGAAGGATTCTGTTGTCAGTGCCTTAATCGCAGAATTGTATTTAAAAGAAATGGTCATTTTGATGGTATGTTCTAACATACCAGTTACGGAACGTTCATTTGCTCTGCAAATTCTGGTTTATTTAAAGAACCTTCACTTACTTTGATCACCAAATCCTTGATACCACCAACAAAATCCATATCCCTACTCTTAAAAGTGTTATGATAAGTCAACTCCACTGCCAGTGAGGGTTTCTGGGTGAGACACTCTGATATCAGTCTGAGGTAACCCCTGGAGGTTCTGTCACTAAGCGTGTGTGTGATGGCACCGGATAGTTCCACTTCTAATACAGCTCGGGGAACGTGTTCCGATAGGAGGAGCTCTTGGCTGGTTGGACGGGAGCTTGCGTCGTGGTTGAGAAGCCATCTAGAAATTTTACATATGATTAGGTAGAAGAAAGAAACAATTGAAATTACACGAAAGAGTAAGTAAGATTTTTTAAACTGGAGAAAAACTATTTCAAATATGTTATGTTGCAGTCCAAATTTTGTAAGAGATAAGGTGGAATATTTAATGTATTATTTAATATATACATATGACTTACGAAATAATCTATAGAGTTGGTAGAAATGTTTTATAAATGTATGAAAATATCAAATTTATTGAAGTTATTAAACAAAATGACTTATTCGGCTTATTAAAACCGAAAATTAATAAGTTAAAAAATTCCATTACTTTCTGCTATCTAGAAAAAAAAACAAAAATTTGAAAAACTTGAAACACAATAAACATATTAAAACCACAACAAAAAAAACTATAATAATAGTACCTTATAACATGAATCTGTTTGCCATTTTTCTCTTGGAACTCTTGAGGCAATACGATTTCCTTTTTCCTTAAATTAGCTAGCGTCACATATCTTTCCGTGCCAGTCGTGAATGGTGGGTGGAACATCTCAAATAATATTATACCTAATGAATAAATGTCCACTTTCTGATTGTATATCACTTTGTGTACAGATTGTTGGAGCTCGGGTGCTACGTATAAAGCTGTGCCAACCTTAAAAAATAAAGAAAAAATCTTTTTAAAATCATAAAGTTTTAAGTAGTATTGTGCAAATATACTAATAATAGTTATACGCTCACTGTTCTATATTGTGCAATAATACAGAGTGTGTATTAGCCTTTAAATAAATTTATTTCGTGGGAGTATAAATACACCTTATTTTTTCTATAATAATATTAAAATAAAGTTTATATTTTAATTTTATTTTGTAAAAATATATATATTTATAAGATGGTTAAGAAGTAACTCACTTTACTCGTCAGCATCTCATCAACATCTTCTTGGGATGGACTATCTAAAAATCAATGAAAAAACTTAACATATAATAATCCTACTCATATTATAAATGTGGAAGTTTGTAAGGATAAATATTTGTTCTACTTTTACAGGAAACTGTTGAAAGGATTTTGGTTAAACTTGACAAAAATATATATCAGAATAATATTATACATATGCTAAAATTTTAATAATTTGTATAATTTAACTATAATATAAAACTACAATAACAACAATAAATATAATAGTAACTACAACTAACAATAAATTTAAGCGGACAAAGCCGTCTTTAGGTCGCTAGAAATTTGTGTTTAATGATGTCTCTATCAGGTAGGATCGAATCCACAACCATCGCGTTTACTATAGAAACAGATTTTATTATAGTAACTAACTGAAATATAAAGTCGTTAAATAAATCAGCTTCACGCTGTATCCCGCATATATCAGGGTAGGCAGAGGGAACCTAGTGTTAAGACAGTCCGTTCCCCACTTTCTGCCGAATTCTGGAGGTATTGCGTGTTGAGTGGCAGAACTCAACGCCGCGCTTAACCTCGACACCAGAGCGAAGAAATGGAAATATAAATTTAAGTAAATATATCATCTACTCGAGTGGGGATCAAACCCACAACCAGTCGGTTTTACAGTCACACCTCGTGCCGCTGTGCCACGACTGACCTCTAAAGACCTCTAGAGTAAGACCTCTAAAGTAATTATTTAAATAAAATTGCCTCTTACCTTCAACAATAGGCACTCCAGTAAAAACTTTAGTAGCCAAACCAAAGTCACCAATCTTGACGTGATCATTAGAATCCAAAAATATATTAACTGGTTTCAAATCTCTGTGTATCATCCCTTTTTGATGGACGTGAGCTAAGCCTGTAAAATTAATATTTCTTTAAATGACTGTACACACAAATCAGTATTAATTGATTGAATCATTCCCTATATCTTACCCTGGGCTTGGAATTTTTAATCTAAATTTATAGGTACCAATATATTATATGATAATAGGATCTATAGGACCAATTTCCCGATATATCCTATCTAATTAAATATATACAAAATATCAAAATCAGACGACTCTATAAAAAATGATGGATGATCTTATCGATGATGATTAAAGATAATTGGAAACCAATGAATTTTATCCTATTTTCTCATACACAAGCATGTTGGATTTTTTTTCTATTAATGGGGCTGCTTTTGGGTATTCTATCAAATGGAAAATATTAAAAATGACCTAATCAGTAAAAAAAAAATACTTGTACAGTAAAAGTCTACAGGTTCAAATCCAAACTATACATGCCCATACAAACCTTCCAATATCTCTCTAAAGAGTCGCCACGCCCTCACATGGTCGCCATACAACGCGTTATCAATGGCCTGCCTCAGCGTGTTCTTCTCACAGAACTCCATTTGTATGGACAATACTTTTTTATATGTCGGCGATGATATTGTTTCTTCGGAGGGTAGGGTTTCAGTTTTATTGGAATTGGTTTCGAATTCTATACTACTGCTTGTTACGCTTTCTGGACTGAAAATTAATGATTATTTATTTAGCTTCACGTTATATCTGGATAATGATGGATGATAGAGATTTGGATGTCGCTTATGTGACTGAGACCAAGCGAAAAGGCAATGATCGATTTACACGATCGATTTACCGTGCAGTCGCGTCGCTTTCTGGGCCGGCGAACCAGAGAGCGAGCGGGGCTGTCAAGGTGTAGGTGTGTTATTGTTCTTTCGATTGGTTAGTGCAGTGGTTGAATATAAGACGATCAACCCGAGACTGCTGTGGATTCGCTTCAAGCTGGGGTTAACAAAAGTATTCTTGTTAGCGGCGTATGCGCCAGTATCCTAAGCTCCATTAGGCAAACTCGAGGAATTTTGGGAGAGTGTCAGGGAAGTTCTAGGTAGCGTTAGAGGGAATGAAAAATGAATATGTGGTGATATGTGGTGTCGAATGTTATGCGACATAAATTAATGTCGCGTTATATAATTTCTATCTTAGAATGAATATCAAGTAAGTCACACTAGAACCCAAAATCATCTTGTTCAGGGACATTAAAAATCTATTTTTTTTGTGACATTCCTTGTTTTAAAAAGAAAAATGGCTATAATTGTCTTTTAAGTCACTTTTTGCAAGTTATATTTTGAATTACCTCTCATTGAACCAGGGTTCATCATCAGAATCATCCTCGTTGTCGGTGGACCCATCTCTAGCTTGGACTGGATTTTCAGACATGGACCAATTCAACTGTAATTATAATAAAATTAAAATTTACCATACGTATGAAATTGTGTATAAATATTTGTTAAGATAATTATATTCATACATACATAACATTATATAGAAACTAAAAAAAACTTGCAATTTGATTATTAAAGTGAGTACTGGATCTGATTGTAATTTCATTTAGGACTGAAGATACTGAATTTGTATATTTATTGAAGATTGCGATCTAAAATGATGCCCATGAGAGCATTCTAATATACGTGTTTCTTTAATAGAATGGCTATTACAAAAAAACATTTATTTTCTAGCTCAGCATTTATTCCTCTATTGTCAGGATAGGCAGAAAGAACCTAATTTTAAGACACTCTCTGCTCCGCTTATCATCCGAATACGTAACAATGCTAATAGAATGGCGGAACTTACAAAATAAATAATACATTTTCCTGATTGGAGATCGAACTCACAATCATCGCATTTACCTCAAACTATTTATTTTTATTTTTTTTATGTACCACACAAGACAAAAATCACAAAAGGCTTATAGATGATAAGAGAAAGATGTGTACAACGAATAACTTATCTCTAAGAGAGAAAATAAATAATAAATGATAAAAAATTACCCACCTGTATCCCTTGACCCAGTTTAGCTATATCATCTTCCAAGCTTCTCTTCTTAACTTCCACTGTTTCACTATCATCATTATCATTATCTATTTCAATGATAGTTTCTATCCAAGCGTTGTAATATCTAACTACATTCTCATGATTCAAACGAGATAGCAATTTAACTTCGCGAGTTATTTTCTTATATAAATCAACGCTCTTTGGATTTAATTTGACATGTTTTATGGCGTATAGGCCACCGTCGAGTTTGTTCCTCACCTGTAATTATCTACGCGATAATTTATCGGAAGAAAATAAAGAAATATAAGTATTAATCATCAACATCATTATCGTCATCACCAGCGAGAATAGGCAGCTTATGATTATGATGATGATAATATGTGTTATTTCATACAGATTAAGTATACAGGATGGAAGTGTCAGCACCACTTTAAATGAAACCACAGTTTTAACTACTCTATAAAAGCCTAACACGATAATTTTTTTTTCCCAAAAATTAAAGTGATTTTTCAAACATAATAAATATATTATTGTAATATAAAACGCCATTGTCAAGAACGACGCACAAAAACACAAACCTATCAAAGGGAAACCGCCGCACACACCTCATTCCAAAATCGAGTCGTAGGTATTGGCGGCAAAGTTCAAAGTTGATAAATTTTAGTAGTATTTTTGTTGTTGTGTCACACGAAATACAGGTATGGATAAACATCGCGAAATGAAAAAAAATCCTACGACTAAACAGTTGAGGTATCTTGATTACTTTTTTTAGGTATGGGTTTAAAATATTTTACCCTATATTCTGTTTCTGTAAAAGGAGCGCTGATACTTCCAGCCTGTATATGTTTTATTAGTATTTACTTAATCATTACATTTGGATAAGATTTTTTGGACTAATTAGACAAAGAGCGACGAAATGTTTTGCAACTTTTCAGATTAATGTTTTTAAGACAAATGGCAAATACAATAATGAAAATAATCTAATATAAAAACAAATGAGGATAACAGCAAAAGTGCTATAGTCCAAAAATACTTTGTCTTTGAACAGATATGGTCATGTAAACGTTACCACAGCCCTATTCCTACGCTCATATTTACTATTATAACACTAACCTTTAAAACATCACCAAAAGCACCTTTTCCAAGCCAATCTAATATTTCAAATTCTTCGTTCAAACGGGAATGGCCGTTCACTAGAGTGCTTATATCTTGTATTCTTTTTATACCGCTTTCATCCTGATTACACACGAAAAAAAATATTAAGCTTTATTAGATTCACGCTGTATCCCGCATATAGAAGTGGAACCAAAAGTAACTTAGGGCTAAGACTGCCCCCCACTCCCCCCAAGCACTCTCCAATTTTCGAGATGTCGCGTGTTGAGTGTCGAAACTCAATGTGAAGCTGATGCTTTATCTTTCTAAAAGGGCGAGGAAATGAAAATAATTGAATCTTCCGAAAGAAAATTAAACCTACCATGCGTTTTGTTTACAGTCAGACATCATCTCGTTGTGTCAAAAGGACCTAAATTATTATTATATAATATAGCTACATTGTATATACATATTGAGGCCAGTCGTAGCGCAGCGGCACGAAGTGTGACTGTAAAACCGACTGGTTGTGGGTTCGATCCCCACTCGAGAAGATGAAATATTTACTTAAATTTATATTTCCATTTCTTCGCTCTGGTGTCGAGGCTAAGCGCGGCGTTGAGTTCTGCCACTCAACACGTAATGCATCCAGAATTCGGCAGAAAGTGAGGAACGGAGTGTCTTAATACTAGGTTCCCTCTGCCTACCCTGCTGTATGCGGGATACAGCGTGAAGCTGTATATATAGAAACACGTATTCTCTTTTATTGCAAAAACTTTTATGTTTTGCAATAATGGCGTTATATTTATATTATATTTATTTTATCACAATTCAACATTAAAATACTATAAAATCTATAATTACCTCAGATCCACTATCAATATAGTTATGTTCGTCACTATTAGGCATGACGGTAGGCGTGTCGATGAGGAAATTATGTGACACTAGCTGTTCAGCTGACCACTGTATGTTTTCATCTTGAATTAGACATCTTAAAATTATAAGATTAAGAGTTAAAAAATTTAATTAAAATACATCAGAGGAGCTACAGGTGCATTTTACACCTTTAACGTGGAGGTGGATGAGTTTATTGAAGGGAGGACCCATATCGTATCCACCTAAAAATTGAAATTGAAATTGAAAATGAAAATTACTGCAAGTAAGTTATTCCACCAGGCCAGTCGTGGCGCAGCGGCACGAGGTGTGACTGTAAAATCGACTGGTTGTGGGTTCGGTCCCCACTCGAGAAGATGAAATATTTACTTAAATTTATATTTCCATTTCTTCGCTCTGGTGTCGAGGTTAAGCGCGGTGTTGAGGTCTGCCACTCAACACGCAATGCCTCCAGAATTCGGCAGAAAGTGGGGAACGGAGTGTCTTAACACTAGGTTCCCTCTGCCTACCCTGCTGTATGCGGGATACAGCGTGAAGCTGATTTGATTTGATTTGTTGTTCCACAATTCTATGACAGGGAAGTAAGTGCAGTAACTTTTTTTCACGTGCCCCACAATTGTGGAACCCTATATTAGTGAAGTGTACGTGTCTAGGTGATATGAACACCCCATAAGAAATGTGGTAAAGAACGCACAGCGAATCAAAGCCAAAGTGTCAAGGCTTTCACAGATCATTGGAGAGAATGCAATTAAATGATTCAAGTTGATACTGGGGTGCACCAACAGAGACAGAGATGAGAACAGTACTCCACATGAAAGAGGTTCCTTAACAGAAGAAATAAGTTTATTTCGGCACTGATTTAAGTTTTCTTTGGAAAGATCTATGGGGCCAGAGTGTGCAGCGCCCAGTGTGCCTTCATCTGCATAGCAATCGAAATGCTAAGATCGAATAGAGATCTAACTTCATTGATATGCAGAAATAACAGAGTGGAGGATAGAAGCAGCCTTGGCCAAGGTTTATGGGCCGATAATCGGAGAAGAAACTGTCGACAGCGACCTTGATACTGCACCCATTAGGAAAGCTGGTGATCTACTTGCATAATTTCTTGGGAAGCCTTGAAGATATTTTTTTTTCAAAGAGCGCCCTCTGTTACACTCAAGGCCATCCCCATGTTCATATCATATCAGACAGGCCCGTTTTTTCTCCCAAAAGCCCAACTTAGTGGTGGGTTCGGTGAGCTAGATCACTAGTTGAGCGACCATGGCAGAAGCCATATAGACGGCCGTTCATCAATCGGTGATTTTACTACACCCGAAAATTGTTGGCTCACATACTTAACTGTCAATTTTTACTGTTTTAATTAACAAGCAAATAACACAGTTTAAACAAAAAACATGTAAAAAAAGAAAGATCATCTGTCATTCAAACTTACTTAGAAAAGAAATCTTTGGCGGCAATCGGTAAATCCAAAGGTATCTCTTGACAGTCTTCAGCCACTATGGATAGTAGGAGTTGTGCCGCCGCGTATATATCTTGAGATTTTGTCTGCCTAAAACGCGAACAAATAAATGGAATAAAGATTTAAACTGAAATGAATGTTTGAAAATAAAAAAGTGAAATATATTAAATAATGATTGTGTTTTTTTTAGCTTATCACTTTATCCAGCAGCATAGCAAGGTAGGCAGAGGGAACCTGGGAACCTAGTGTTACGATTTCTGCATACATTGTATGTTGAATGGTGGACCACTCTGCACTGTAATAAACCAGAGCTATGAAATAAAAACATAAATATTTTATTCCCCGAAATGGCATTAAGCCGTCGCAATCCTCGCAAACCGGCGCATTTACAGTCGTACGCTTGTACTCCTACGCCGCGACGGCCTTTATTTGATTTCTAATACATTTTGGAAAAAACAAAAAAAAAGAATATCATAATATAGCTATCACAATAGATGGAAAGTGGAGAACTGTGTCCTAACACGAAATTCTTTACCTAACTTTAAAATTAAAAAGAAAGCAAAAGAAAAAAGTCATTAAAACACAATAAAAAACAAAAAATTAAAAAGACAACATACCTATCACAATAAAAATCACCATCAATAATCTCCACCAAGCGTACATCCAAACTAGCACCAATCACTTTAACACTTTCCCCACTAACATACACTTTTTCACTTCTAACATCTCTATGCAACACTTCTACACTGTGCAACTCACTTAACACGCTAAATACACTTAAACCTATATGCCTCAACAATTTCAAACCCCCACTAACATTAAAACTATTGGATTCCAACAACATTTTCAAGGAACATCCAGGTATATATTCTCTGAATATTAAATAAGATAGCTTCTTATTATTTTCTTTACTTTCCATTGCCATATATGGTATTAATGATTGATTTTCGAGTTTATTTATAGTTTTTAGATCCTTTTGTAGGGAATTTATTTGTCTGTTCCTATGTTGTATGTAGTGTGTTGGTGGTATGTTGTATTGTTTTACTATGAGGAGTCTTCCATCGTCGTCGATTGCTGGGAAAGTTGTTGAACCGTTTGGGGAATGGCCTAGAATTAATTTTATAATAATAATATTAAAACAAAAAGGATTAAGTCGCTTTATAATTATATGCCAATATTTGTTTATGTTGTCCGCCAGAGTACGGAACTCAACGCAGCGCTTTGCCTCGACACCAGAGCCAAGAAATGAAAATATAAATGTAAATAAATATTTCATTTTCTCAAGTGGGAATCGAACCCACGACCAGTTGATATTACAGTCACCTGCGCCACGACTGGCCTCTATTCACTTGAATAAGTTCACAAAATGAGAATAAGTTTTAAAATACTTTATTGCAAATAAATATGAAAATTGATTTAGTTAGAGGAACTTTGCCTTATTTACCTTTGAGCAGATACAAAACGAGGTGCGTTTTGTATCAGCAGAGCAGAGAAAGAAAAATAAATTACATATATTCCTTCAATGAAAATCTAACCTACAATCACCACATTGTCAGTGGAACGCTATCACACTGCACCATAATATACTCTAATTTAAACTTACTTAAACATTTTCCCAAATAAACTTTCTTCGTATTCCTCTGTGTATACCTAAGTGTCTGGATCCCTACAAAATTGCATGTACAGGGCATCGAACCTGCACTTTTCTTAAGATTTTTTCTTGCTGGTGACATTTTGTCATCTGCATAACTGAAAATAACCACAATATTAACTAAAAATCACATATAAATAAACTTTTTGGTTATCCTACTCTTCTGCACAAGAACAGGTTTGTTTTGGTTATTATATGTAACAGCTGTTACTACAATAGTGGGACATGTTATAACGCAAAGTTTTTTGTATGGATGTGTTCTTTAACAGTTTCTGCAGCAGAAGTGATGAAAGACATTATATTTCAACTTTTAACCCAAAGGGTTATATTATTGAAGTTTTAGTGGGGATCCCATTGAATTTTAAAAAAACACTTTTTCATTTTTGGGATTTTTTTAATGTATTGGGCTTTTATATAGTAGTTAAACACTCTGTATACTTACTAGACTAGTTTTTGCACATCACCCTGTCCGTTCACTTCATCACTGTTACTGTTAGTATTGTCAGAATCTCTGTTTCCTTGTAATGCCTCTTGCCTCCTTTGAATTTCGTCTTTAATTTTTTGGAACTAAAAATATTAAAATTCAAAAATATATATATTTATAGATTCAGGCTGTCTCTCGCATTAACCTGTGTGGGCAGAGGGAATAAAGAGTTAAGACATTCCATTCTCAATTTTTGGTGGTTTTGATCACATGTTGAGTGACAGAACTCAACGCCGCATTTTGTGAAGAGCGGGTAAATGAAGTCAATTCATTGCTCCAAATGGGAATCAAAGCTACAATACAAATTGCAATTACAACAATTATAAGTTAAGTATCATTCATAACTAAAAAACGGAGTTACTATTACTTCAAAAAATATACATAAGTACATACAATCTACTATATAAACATATAATTTTTTTCTCTCAAAAACACTTACTTCTTCAAGTTCCTTAGCTTTAAGATCATGTTGCTTAAGTTTTTCCATTTGGTCTTTATCTCTCACCATTTCTTCATAAAAAGATAGTATGGGTTTATTATAATTGTCTAAAAATTGCTGTAAAAATATTTTTTTTTCATATATTTTGTTTTCACTATTTCGCACAAAGGAAGGTACACAGAGGGAACTTGAGAACTTATTGTTAAAACATGTGACAACCTCAAATTGTTTTAATATAAAAATATGTTTTATTGATATGCATTTATCACAGTGAAGATGTGTAAATGTGTCCTATGTTTAGTGTGCCTCACACTAAAGTAATTTTAAAAATATAAATTAGAAAATATGGGGCATGGAGTGTCTTAACAGTAGGTTCTCTCTGTGTACCCTGCTGTGTGCGGGATACAGCATGAAGCTGATTATATAAAATATTAAAAGTAAAATCAAAAATTAAAACACAATTAAGTTGGTTGCTGTAAGATTTTATCCTTAAAATAAAAATGTGTGTAACATACTCAATTTTAAAACCAATGTGTGTAATTTATTTAATTTTCATTCAAGCTACATATATAACTTTTTTCAATATAAATAACACAGAAATAAAAAAATATTGTATTAATTTTTAATTAATGTTTGTTTTTTAAATTTTTCACATAGCTGTACGGTACGGTTCTCTACAATATGTGTTATACATACCCTAGTATACTCAGCTAAATTGTACATCATGACCTCTCCACACAAATCCTTTGCTAATTCATCTAATTCATCTATCAACTTTTTTTTATTCTCATCTGACAATCCCGTTGACTTATTTATTAAAATCATTGGAGGTCTGGAATTATAAAATAAAAAGAGTTAAAAGAATATTACTATTCCTTAATCATTGAATATCTTACGTATCATTGTAAGCAAAACTTATTCTTGATATAAATAAAACCGAAGACAATATAAATTTTACAAAATATTTTACACTTATATTAGTATGTCATAAATGAAGTAAATTTATTATTAGCTTTAATATATTGTAACTTGCATATAGCAGTTTAACTTGAGAGAACCTAGTACCAAGACCAAACTCAAGACATTGTGCATTAAGTGGTACTCAATAATGCACTTTGTCTTAATCATCCATCCATTAGTCCACTGCTGGACAAGGGCCTCCCCTAAATAATATCTTAATACTGTGGTCAAAATAATTCATTTTAAGAAACATATAATGATTTTTAAAAAAGCTAAAAGAATCCCTACCAAATAATATGCACTAGTCAAAAAAATTGAAAATGCACAATAACCAATTAATGCAAATAACAAATTATTTACTAGTAAAAAACATACTTATCAGGATATTTAGAGCAGCAAATAAATTGTAGAATCACTGAACAGTGCACTCCATTTTCATCGTGCAAAGGCTTCAATGTTATGAGGACATCTAGCGGACACCAGTCACTCCATTCATTCTTTCTATTATCAACCACTTTACCATCATAATATATTTCCTGTTAAATGAAAAGTTAATTGTGATTTTAAAAAGAAACTAAGAATTAAATTCTGTTGTTAATAAGTATATTCTATTACTCTAAAATATTTTCAAGATCCATCCTTATATAAATAAATATTTTAGTAGAATAAAAACAGTGTACAATTATAATTGTAAATATAATAAAAAAAAAAAAATTAAAAATATTTTAAATAAGCATAAGTTATAAAAATTATCCTTATATTAAAATAGGGCAGAACAGCAAAGTCAATCAAAAAGCAAAATGGAATAAACAAGTTATAACATGTTCAAGATATTCGAGAAATATGACTTATATTCCGTATGATCAATTAATATTATTACAAATAATGTATCAAAAGTGAGCTAAATAAAAATATGAAACTTTTAAGCATATTTAATAATATTTGTAAATATGTTTAAAAGTTACACTACTTAGATTTTTTTTAAATTGAATATAAAATTCCACACTATTTACAATTTAAAAAGAACATTTTACCTTTAAAGCAATTAATTCGTTTTCTTGGCGCTCTTGATAATTTTCTTCAGTCATTTTTATATTTTAAATAAGTTTTCATAAATTCCATTAAGATTCAAGAACCAGTTAGCTAGGCATTGACTAATTTTATAAACGTCGATGGCATTCGCTAACGTCAAACTCGATTGACAGTTATCAGACTCAAATTTGACAATGTTATTGGTACGTTTCAAAGTACGTAATATTTTGACAAAAAAAATTAAAGTTCTTATTGTAAAAAGTGTTATATTTTTATTAGAAGTTACTTGATGTATTCAATTTTATAAATATGTAGTGAATACTCAACAGTGTTTTAATATTGTAAAGATAAAAATCATATTAATAAAAATCATATTAAGAATATACCTACATTTGAACTGTCTTATTAATTTTATCCATAAATGATTTAGTCGATATATATAATTACATTTTAATGAGGGGGACAGCGCGTACGCAGTCCCCACTACCAAAAATTATGCGTCTGAGTTATCCGCATTAGGGATAATCACAGAGGTCAACCCAGTCGCAAAAATTATATAGAGTGAGGGTCACGTTTTACTTAAAAATCTTGCCAGTGCGATTCAACTACTCCACAGAAATGAACAACATTATCTATTAATACACCATGAAATTAAATTTTGAGCTACTCTGCCGTGCGCGTTTTGTTAAAAATCTGTTGACAGAATAAAATTACTCATTACACTAAGTTAAATGTAATGTTTATTTGCTTAGAAATGTTTGGAAATAAAATATTTATGAATATTACTAAAAATTTCAAAGGTAATTGGCAAGTTCTAAAATAATAATCTCATTTCAACGAGTCTTACGTTTTACAAATATGCCGAAAGATGAAGATGCGGCTGAACATAATATATTTTTTTTAATAATACATTGTCACATTTTTTTTCAAGTTCATAAATAAAAGCTTATTAGTTTTAATATGTCTTTTCTAGAAATTGGCTAGTTTAACTCTTAATAACATAGAAAAACAAAGAGTTTGAATGTGAAGTCGAATATGGCGTGCGTTAGTACTTTACTAAAAAAAAAAGACTTAGTACTTTACTGTTCTATTATAATTACTAACGGCACCTGTGCGGCTACGCCTGCTTGCAATATACGAATGCAAGGAACATGTACGAATGTTTATTTAAGTGTATTTAATAAAAACCGGCCAAGCGCGAGTCGGGCTTTCCCGCCGAGAGAGCTGTACCAATTTCAAGATTTTGATTGGGAAATACCTTATATGTTGGATTGTTGTAATTAACTTCAATTATAAGTAATGATTTTTTGTATAAAATATTTACAATCTTCACTTTTCAGATTTTTTCCTTTATTTGTTTTATAAGATCTTACTTCGTCCTAAATTTCAATAACTGTAGGTCTTCAGAGAATACACTATAGGTTTTAATTGTGCGGTGAATTTCATACAAAATGATGCATAAATGCCTTTGCCTTGCCCTCCTTTTCTTACAGAATTCGGTTAATAACTGTTATAGCAATTAGCAAATTTGTCGAATTAATTAAAATGAAATAAGTACTTTAAATTGATATAACTTTTTTATTTATCAACCCATTATAATAAAATAAACCCTATACAGTGTTTTTGTCATCAACACTTTAAATGAAACAACAGTTTTATCTACTCTATAAAAACCTAATACAATAAAAAAAATCAAGAGATTTATCCAAAAATGAAAAAGTGATTATTTCAAACAAAATAATGAATAACATTATATCGCTGTAAAATAAAGCGCCATTTGTGAAGAATGATGTACACAGACACAAACCTATCAAATAAAGGCGATAACGCCGCACACGCCTCATTCGAGAAATCGAGTAGGTACCTATTGGCGGCGATGTTGAAATCCGTAAAATAGAACGAGAGATCGGTCGAGATCTTTTTCGTTCTAGTATGTTTTTTAAGAATGAATAGAGAACACTATGTTGGTTCCGTAAAAGGAGCGCAAACGCTTCGACTCTGTATGTTAACGGAAGCTTGCCAGAAATCAATAGTGAAAACCACATTTAAATTGGTTAAACCGATTCTGAGATGAACAAAGACAACAAACAGGACAAACAGACAAAAAAAGAATAAAAACATTATTTTGCGTTCTACTACATTAATAAAGGTCCCTAAAATATTTTTTTCTTAAATATCCTCTAAGTATGACACCGATCGGTTACGATTTTATTATAAGTATAGATTAAGATAATAAAAGTCAGTACATATTAGCCTCTATTCTTTATCTTCTGTATACCACATCAATGTAGAACTTTGCCTCGTTACCAAAACGGGGAGATGGAAATATAAAATCTTTCAATTTAGGCCAGTTGTGGCGCAGCCGCACGAAGTGTGTCTGTAAAACCGACTGGTTGTGGGTTCGATCCCCACTCGACGAGATAAAATATTTACTTAAATTTATATTTCCATTTCTTTGCTCTGGTGTCAAGGTTAAGCACGGCGTTGAGTTTTGCCACTCAACACGCAAATGCCTCCAGAATTCGGCAGAAAGTGGGGAACAGAGTGTCTTAACATTAGGTTCCCTCTGCCTACCCTGCCGTGTGCGGGATACAGCGTGAAGCTGATTTTTTTTTTCATTTCTTCGAACAACAAAAACAAACAACACCGTGTCTATTATTACACCGCGCACATTTGTTTTCATGCGCCATTAAATATGATTTTTAAATCAATATCTATACAAAATTCAGCTATGTATTAACAACTCCTTTAATCTTATTTTATTTATGTCAATCTGTCCAATTATATACAAGTAAGACGAAAGTGTCATTTAGTATAACAAAATGAATTATTTGTCAATTTCATTATTATTTAGTCAGCTTTATTATTTGGGGTGACAGCTAGAAGGACATCTGTCAAATTTCGTCGAATTCTATGGAGTTTGGTCCTCCGTCCGCTGAACACTTGGTTTCTAAAATGTAGCGTGGTATAAGGGTAAGGTTTTGGCGATTTAATATTATAACTGACTCGTTGTCGTATGGAACTCTGTTTTTGTGTATATGAGACCAGTCGTGGCGCGAGCGGCACGAGGTGCGACTGTAAACCGACTGGTTGTGGGTTCGATCCCCACTCGAAGAGATGAAATATTTACTTAAATTTATATTTCCATTTCTTCGCTCTAGTGTCGAGGTTATCCTTGCTTATGCGCGGCGTTGAGTTCTGCCAATCAACTCGCAATGCTTCCAGAATTCGCCAGAAAGTGGAGAACGAATATGTCTTAATGGGAACAGAGTGTCTTACAATATTTGTAACTTTGTTTTTAAATGATTATATTTCTAAAAGAATATAAAATCTTACAAAATAAGATACTGTAATTTAAATCTGAAATAACGTATTGAGGCCGACGTAGCGCAGGGGCATAAGGGTGTGACTGTAACGTGATGGTTGTGGGCTCGATCCCCATTCGAGGGAATAAATTATTATTCATTAATATCTCCATTTCTTGAATCTGGCAACAAAGTAATAAATCCGGCGTTGATTACCGCCACTTAACACCTCGAAAAATTGGCCGTAAAGTGGGCAACGGAGTGTCTTAACACTAGGTTGCCTCTGCCTACAACGCTGTATACAGCAGTATACAGCGTGAAGCTAATTTGACCAATTCATCCGTGTACCACAAGAAAATAGATATTCAAAATGCATAATACGTTTCATATTTATTATATTATAGTTATACTATACTATTACGTAAATTACAAAATAAATTCCAAATAATCCACGCTTACATCTTAAGCCAAAATTACACCTGAACCGCTCAGAATACTAATAAAGTTTTTAAGCTAACCCTTTCAAATCTAAAAGGGTCAAAGTTGTCAGTACGTCACGACGAAGTAATGCTCTTTTTGCGTAAGTCGGTTACGTGCTGGATTTTATTCGAGCTTAAATAAAGCTTAGATAATCGCAAAAGGGTACCTAAGTTTTTGGGGACACATATAACATTGATTTTATGAAATTTGAGGTAATACGTGTAAAATGTGTTTTTATGTAAAAAATATTGGTTGGGTGTGCTGTCTACGATAAAATTATTTATTATTCTTTGATATTTGAAATAAATGTTATAATAATTAAGTTAATAGCGTTGAAAGCGAGTGAAAACTTTTAAAGCGAGGCAAAGCGCGGCGTTGAGTTCTGCCACTCAACACGCAATGCCTCCAGAATTCTATAGAAAGTGGGGAACGACAGTGCCTTATCACTAGGTTTCCTCTGCGTGTCAATCTGAAAAGAAATTAAAATAACAAAAAATATTGTAATTATTTTCATCATACATTGATTTGCAATCTTCTTCATCTTCCTGCTCAATATATTCTACTTTGCACGTTCCTTAACGTCCTCAGTGATTAGAGCATTGGCTCTCATGTCCTGCTTCACGATATCCAACCAGCTCTTCCTTGGGCGTCTGGGAGGTTTCACTCCAGGGACAGACATGCACTGATTTACAATATCTAAAATATTTATAATTATAATGGAAAAAAGATTTTTTTTGGGTTCACTGTGGGCCCTTCCTTTATTTTGCACTTTGGCTGAACCAAACTTATACTCTTTTACATTATTACAAATTATAGATCGTAGATCGAGGCCATCGTGGCGCAGCGTCACAGCATTTAACTCAACGGTTGTGGGTTCGATATCCATTTCTTCATTCTTATAAGAAGATAAATCGCGGTGATCAATTCCGCTACTTTATTATCTTTACTTTAGGTTCATATGCATTTAACAAAGAAACCAGTGGCGCTGGCGATGTTGTGGAGAACGCTAAAACGCTTTGAATTGTAATTTAGTTTTTAAAATATTTATGAAAGTTTTTAAAAGTTTATATATTCTAGGTTCCCTCTGCCTACCCTGCTGTGTGCGGTATACAGCGTGAAGCTGATTTGATTGATTATATATTTTTTACCAGTTTTTAACTGTAAAATCAAGTTGTTGTGGGTTCGATCCCCACTCGAGGAGATAAAATTTTCATACATTTATATTTTCATTTCTTCGCTCTGGTGTCGAGGCAAAAGCGCGGCGTTGAGTTGAGAACGGTGTGTCTTAACACTAGGTTCCCCCCGCTGCAGCAGGGGCTGTGTGCGGCATACGGCGTGAAGCTGATTTTATTTTATTTATTAAAATATTAACCATTCATGTATAATTTATACTTATTGTAACTTGCAAGTAATATATTAATCGATATAATATTATTTTAGGCAGAGGGAACCTGGAAACCTAACGTAAAATCATTTCGTTTATATTAAGACACTTCCTTACTCCACGTTCTGTCGAATTCTAGATGCGTGTTCAGTGGCAGAACTCAACGCCGTGCCTTGCCTCGTCACTAGAGCGAAGAAATGAAAATATTAAATATTTCATTCCCTCGAGTGGTGATCGAACACACTACTACTTGGGCCATTGCGTCACAATAACCTCAATTATTATTTAATAAAAAACCGCTTCACGCCTTTTCCCGCATATCTTAAATCAAAAAATATATTTCCAATACATACTATAAATAAACGCCAAGCCAACTAAGTATATTAAGCATTAAATTACAATAGTATTCACTGTCAGAACTTGCCAGTCAACTTGGAAGAACTTAATTAACATGACACTACTGAGCCAAGGGGAACCTAAATTGAAGAGCTAAGATTATATGTCTGAAGTTCGGAACTTCAATGGAGTCTAGAATAGAAGTCTGGCCCACAGATGTCCGTTTAATTTCAAGCTTTCCTCTCATGAATATGTACAGCTGTAATGAAATTCCACTACAAGAAAACGTTGGCACCGGAACAATACTCTTTAGCTTTTTCTTTCGCTTTTGCTAGTATTTTTAACTGTTAGTATATATTTTTCACTGTTAATTTTGTTCTGTTTGCTCCTCGATTCGTTGGGAAGGGTTAGAGGTGCCAAGAGTTTAGCTGAGTGTTCGTCTGTTACGTTACGTAATAGTGCCTGTCTTGGTGTAATATAACATTATGTTTATTTTTTATTTATAAAATGAATCAAATAAATCAGTTTCACGCTGAATCCCGCATACAGCAGGGTAGGCAGAGGGAACTTAGTGTTAGGATACTCCGTTCCCCCACTTTTTGCGGAATTATGGAGGCATTGCGTGTTGAGTGGCAGGACTCAACGCCGCGCTTTGCCGACACCAGAGCAAAGAAATCGAGTGGGGATCAAATCCACAACCAATCGGTTTTACAGTCACACTTTGTGCCACTGCGCCACGACTGGCCTCAATTTTTATTTATGCAAATTGAAATTTGGTGGAAAGTGGGGAGTATCTTTATATGAATCAAGCGTCTCGACACTAGGTTCCCTCTGCCTTCTTTGCTACTTGCGGGATATAGTATAAACCTAAAAATATACTAAATTAAAAAAATAAATAAAAAAATAATGCTTAACATTATCTCTCTATACTCTCCGTTCTTTTAAAATGATATAAATTCAAATAGGACATTTTGGCCCAAATTGTCTTCTAGATTTGGTAATTTGAAAATGATAAATTTGAGGCCGGTCGTGCCGCAGCGGCACGAGGTGTGACTGCAAAACCGACTGGTTGTGGGTTCGATCCCCACTCGACGAGATTAAATATTTACTTAAATTTATATTTCCATTTCTTCGCTCTGGTGTCGAGGTTAAGCGCGGCGTTGAGTTCTGCCACTCAACATGCAATGCCTCCAGAATCCGGCAGAAAGTGGGGAACGGAGTGTCTTAACACTAGGTTCCCTCTGCCTACCCTGCTGTGTGCGGGATACAGCGTGAAACTAATTTATTTAATTTATTTTATAAATAAATCAACAGAAGTGATATAGGTAGAATATTTCCTCAACTACACACTTTAAACTTTGACCGGAATAAATCACTTGGTTTTTGGCACTGCGTTCACATACTTAGCTCTTAGAGTATGCAATGAAAGCCAGATTCAAATACAAAAATACAAAACACTAAGCTAAAAGTGTGGCGAAAAGTTGTCATAATGGAACAAACGATAAACTTTTTAATTTTTTTGTTCAGTGAGTTGCGGGTTCAAAGCTGTCATAGTTCTGTGGGTGGGTCTGATCTGACTGTAAACACCGGTTGTGGGTTCGATTCCCACTCGCCACTCTGGTATACGAGAGCACGGTGTTGAGTTCCTCGATGCTACACGTAATATCTAGAGTCTGGACGGAAAGTGGGAGGCAGAGTGTTTTAACACTACGTTTCCCTTGTCTGCCATGTGATAGAAAAAAACATGAAACTACTAAAAGTTACAAACATCTAGGTTTTATTTATTTTGCCACCTCTATTTCACAGGATGAATGGAGAAAGTACCAATAAGAGTATAAATTTTAATACAGATATTAACTTATCAGATCGTTTCAGTGACCCAACTACAAAAATCACTCAATAAATGATAAAGATAATATTATTATTATTATTTTTTTTTTTTTATGGAAAAGACAAGGCAAACGAGCGTGCGGGTCACCTGATGATAAGTGATCACCGCCGCCCACGACCCCATGCAACACCAGAGGAGCTACAGGTGCGTTGCCTGCCTGTAAGGTGGGTTGGGCGCCGGAGCCCGGCATTACCTGATGCGAAACGCAGTGGCATAAAGCCACTACTTCACGCCGGTTTTATATGCCGGGGGTGGTAATGGTCGAGTCTGCCCATGCGTGTTGCCATTGCTGGCGACGTGACTCTGCCACACGTACTTTAGTCGCCTCTTACGACACCACCAGTACCAGGATGATCCTATTCTAGGCCGGGATCACACGGCACAAAATATTTTATAAATTATCATGTAATCGTTGAGTAACTCTTGCAGTCGGCACGTATGTAGTTACTAGAACATGAATATGTAATTTAATCACTTATTTAATCAATTTTTAAAAGGAAGCTATGTTGACTTTGCTTGAACAATAAAATCCTTCATTTGACTTATTTTGTGGTGGTTTGCACCGTGAGGGACAATATAAAAAGAAGGCTTACTATTGAAATCCCAAATCAGGTACCCACATCCGCTTTCGTCTTTCTCGACGTTCTCGTAGCTTAGTATTACGACGTTACGAGACCAGTTCTATTCTACAGCTTGTAGTTTTGGAGCTGTAAAGACCATTCCACAACAAAGGTAGTATTAATCCATCAGAAAAAAATCTCATAAAGTGAAATAATTCAGAGAGTTTTTAGTGGGTCCAAAGATAAGGCAGTCATATAATAAAACCAACTCTTTGAAGGTTATACCTCGACTTATACTATTAAGACTATTAAGACGGGTAACGGATAGAATCTTTATCTAATCAGGTGGGGTACATAAACCATTCATACAATGTACATGAACTCAAAACATTAACATATATTTTTATTATTTTTTTAGCTTCCTCATCTATATATACAACGGGAAGGGAAACACCAGCCTAACTTTCGAGGCTACCGCTATGCTATTGCTCCATAGCACATTAGTCACAAATTACGCCACCTGTAATTATTAACGCAACGTAGCACCACATTTTTATCATCATCATCATCTCATTCTTATATAATTGATCACTATCATCATTAAATCAATCCGTTCGTGTCCACTGCTGAACATAGGCTTCTTCCAGAGTACACCAAAGCTCCTAGTCTTCCACCTTCCGCATTCAGTCGAAGCCTTCGAGCTCCATCGGTAGAGCTTCCATCGAGCTCATTCAAATTTTATGTAACGCAAAATATTTTTCACGGAAACAAGAATATCATAAATACAACTACTTCTAAGCCTTTCAAGTACTACAGGTGCATTTAGCTGGAACACCTCGTTAAAAACCAATTAAGCGACACCTGCGAAGGAAATCGTAGGCAAATTGTACTTTTACAACAGCGCTCATTGAATTGCAAACTTTTTATCCTTTGTATTTTATTTTATTGCATAATTTCTACGTACAACTGATGTTTTTTTATCTCGTGGCTTCGTTCGTGTATTTATTTCTATAAATTTTTAGTAAATTTTATTAATAATTGGTATATCTATGTCTATATTTATAACCAATCTACTATAGACCACCCATAGATATCATAAATTTAAATAATAAATGTGGCTGTCGTGGCACAGAGGGACAACGTCACACTGTGACGCGATTGTTGTGGTTTCGATCCCCATTCGGCAGAATGTTTGTATTTTTTTTAGCTTTACAGTGTATTCCGCATATAGCAGAGTAGGCAAAGGGAACCTAAAAACCTAGAGTTAAGACACTTAATTCTCGAATGATTTCGTGTTGAGTGTCGGAACTGAACACAACGCTTTATCTCGTTACTAGAGCCTTGCAATGAAAATATTAAATATGTCATTCCCCCTGGTAGGGATCGAACCCGCAACCATCGCATTTACAGTAGCTCGATTGTGCCTCTGCGCCATCTCGGCCTCTTATTCATTATATTCATTAATTGTTATTAAAAGATATTATTGCCTGTGTTACGTCACTAAAACGTATAAAAATTTCTTGTAAGCTAAGAAGCACGGGAAAGCCGAAATCCCGCTACGTTCAAAAATAATATTTTTTTTCCTAAATGTGGAATAATAAATTGTTAAAAGTAGGTACGTTATAGACGTTTACTGCGGGACTGATTTATTTCTTTTTCCAGCTGATGTTCATGAGGTCTAAGAGGTGGTGCTGAGAAGTCTAAGCCTAACTAAAACTTCACTGTACGATGGAGTCATTGTTATTAGAAGATATGATTTAATGTGTTACATCACTTGCATCAGTTCTGAATTACTTATGCATATATATTTATTTTGAAGCAAACGCAAACGATGTAACGGGATATAATCAGTTGTAAATATATCTTGAATTCCGATAACAAGCGATGAATGAAGTGTCTTGATACCAAGTTTTCTAAATCCTTTTACCAGACCGACAAAATGTAAATAAAGTAAAATTATTATTTTGTCATACTTAAGATTTATCCTTGTAAAAGAAGAATGGTTGAAAAAAAATCACAAAACCTAAGTTCAGACAAAAAATGAAGATAGAAAACAAATAAAAAGGTCGACGCTCTTCTTATACATTTGTATGAAGCGATCAGAATAATCGTCAGGGTTCAATTAAAAACGGGTCGGACGGTGAATATTTTTACTAGATTCATTTTTGATTGCTCAAAGCTCGATAATTGTGGGAGTTCAGAGTTTTGTGATGATTTTAAAGGATTGAGGTAGTGTATACGTAGTAGGTACGTCATTTTTTTTTTTTATAAATAAAAAATCTAATCGGATTCACGCTGTATCCCGCATACAGAGGGAAGTTAGTGTTAAAACACTCCGTTCCCCACTTTCCACCGAATTCTGGAAGCATTGCGTGTTGAGTCGACACAGAGCGATGAAATGTAAATATAAATTTCAAACAAATATTTCATTTCCTCGAGTGGAGATTGAACCCACAACCAGTCGGTTTACAGTCACACTTTGTTTGTGGCAACTGATTATGCAAAAATTTTGGCATTATGTTATTAATTTAAATATTTTCTAATATTATAGATAAAAGATAATGCAAGATTCTGTCAATTAAATACTGAATATGTAAAAAAGTACAGACCAAGTTACATTTTTGATGTTTTTTCTACCCACCATACAGGTCAAAACAAAAACATTATATTGCGTGTTGGGTGGCGAAACTCAACGCCGCACTGCATCCACCAGAGCCCACCCATCGGAAAATCCCCTAGATAAGAATCGAACCTTCAACCAACATGGTTACAGGTAGTCTGTTTCAATTTCCCAATTTCCTTACAGATATTTTATATATAAAGAATAAAAACCACATAATTCATTTCGCTCGAAGGACCAAACACCGTTATGACCCCAACCATTCGCGTTCGAACTTACCAGATGTCACCGCAGTCTAGACGATTGCTGATATCGAGGGGAAACTAATTTCTTGAAACTATGATTTAATATAGCTAGGTACATGTTGTATGTATGTATGTATGCTTTTTATTGGAAACTACGTATAATTCGATTTAGTTTTATTACTAAGTTTAAATTAATTTAAGGCTGGTCATGGCGCAGAGGCACAAAATGTGACTGTAAAATCGACTGGTTGTGGGTGCGATCCCCACTCGAAGAAGTGAAATATTTATTTACATTTATATTTTCATTTCTTCGCTCTGGTGTCGAGGCAAAGGCGTTGAGTTCCGCCACTTAGCACGCAATGCCTCCAGAATTCGGCGGAAAGTGGGGAACGGAGTGTACTACTGTGCGGGATACAGCGTGAAGCTGATTTTTTCTTTATTTTTTTTATATCAATTTGGATTTTGCTCTTAGTGTTGTACCTCTTAAAAATCGTTTACGTTTTTTTGACAACTTTTTAACAATTTTTATTAGTCTACTAGTTAGTTACTATAAGTTCTTTAGATTTCAAAAATACATATAATAAGGTCGAGGTCTTCAACATAGTTGTAAAGTATGAGCTGTCTACCAAAGGTAAATATTTGTATGATGAATATAACGATTATATTCCTTAACTCTTTTTTAAGCTTTCTTCTTTATTTGTTGTTTTATTAGCTTCAGTCTTTTCTCTAACGAGTAGCGTTCTCTCCGCTAAGAGAGAACGGATGAAACGCGGTCTCTGTTTATCTCTTTCACTTCGTCGTCTTTACCTCTTCATCTAAGTGCTCAAATCTGTGTATGTTCTACATAATTTTTACTTCAAATTTATATATTCAAAATAATATGTTTATATAATTTTCATCGAAGCCCTTGTGGCGCAGGTAAACAAGGACTTGAGTGTAACGCGATGTTTGTGAGTTCGTTCCCCACTCGACAGAATTAATTATTATTTATTAATATTTTCATTTCGTCGCTGAATACCGCCACTCAACACACAATGCCACGAAATCTTCGGCGGAAAGTGGGAATGGAGTGGCTCCCTATGTCTACCCAGCTTTGTGCGGGATACAGCGTGAAGCTGATTTAATTTTTTTTTTTTTATATGATGTCTATACTTGATGATGTTCCCACATTAACTATTTTTCTTTTAAACATTGTACAAAGTCAAACATTGAGGAAACAGACCAAACTGTGTGGAGATATTATATTAAGAATCAATTTTTTATTAGCTTGACGCTGTATCCCGCACACAGCAGGCTAGGCAGAGGGAACCTAGTATTAAGACACTATGTTCCCCACTTTCCGCCGAATTCTAGAGGCATTGCGTGTTGAGTGGCGGAACTCAACGTCGCGCTTTGCCTCAACACCAGACCGGGGAAATGAAAATATACATTAAAACAAATATTTCATCTCCTCGAGTGGAAATCGAACCCATAACCACTCGATTTTACAGTCACACATTGCGCCACTGCGCCACGATTGGCCTCATATTAATAATTCTTAATTATAATTATAATTTACGTGGTGAAAACTGTACTACGAATTAAACCGAGAAACGAACCTACAACTAACGTCCAGTCAAACACAATCATCCTACAACGTCTTTACATTTAACTAAAAACTATTAAAAAAAAAGAAAGTTAATTACCAGAGCTAGAACTCTTACCACAGACAGACATCAAAGGCGTTAGAAAAAAATATGACACTATATAATGCTTTTGAAATTAGTGCTTTAATTGAGAAAAAAAAAACGCAGTAGAACTTTACTTTGTAAGTAGTGAAATGTTGAAACGGCATTTTTCCACTCAGATGAGTCCTTTTGCTGTACATTTTTATATGGGGAAGTCCTTAATATGAATTATAAGAACTTTCTAGTATGTATTGAATACGTACTGTGTTTCTTTCTGTATGTGTTTGATTAAATTATTTATACTTATAATGTTAGAGGCTAAACGTGTGACTGTAAACGCGATGGGTGTGGGTTCGATTGTCACTTGAGGGAATGAAATATATATTTTTTTTAATTTCTCGTTGTGGAAAAGACAGAATCGGGGTGTTAAATTTCAACATTGAACACGAGATGCCTTGAGAATTCGGCGGAATGTGGGGAACGGAAGTGTTTTAATAAGAATGGACTGGCCTAATACTAGGTTCCCAAGTTCCATCTGACTGCCCTGCTTCGGGCGGGATGCAGCGTGAAGCTCTATATTTATTTTTCGTTTTAAGCGTCGTAACCCAGTGGCGTAGCATATGTATGAAAGCGCAAGGGTTTTGGGTTCTATTTAAAGCCAGGAGAATTATATTTTAAAACTTTTCTCATTTCCTCTTTCTATTTACACAAAGTGTAGCACTGAGTTCAGCAAGTCAACAAGCAATACGTTCACAGCACAAACACATGCTTGTACCACGATGGCCTCGACTAACTAACTAACTAATACATGTTTATATAAAAGTCTTACCTAATAAAACTGACCGACAACACAGCCGGAACCACGCGGTGGAGAACTCCGCAACATGCAGCGTTGAGCACTGATAGATGCCACTTGCTCCACGAGAACGAGAACAGGATTTTACGTTTCAAAGTGACATGCAAACGGAGCTACGGGCTGCCGCTAGTAAATAAATATAATATTTTAATTAAATCTAATTTATTTACAAAATTAAATAATTAATTTGTCGTCAAATTAAATCACAAAGAGTAATTAAGCGGGGCGTTTCATAAAATGGTATTAATTTTATAACACATGGGTAACGTTTATTAAATTTTAATTCGCGTCTCGGGCGTTTTGACTGTCGTTGTTTAAATGAAATCTCAAGTTTCTGTTTTAAATATTTTTCTTAAATTTTTTATTAATTTTTTATGTTAGGGAGTGCTTCAGGCTGGATGCTCCTGATAGATAGGCAGAGTGTTTTAGTACCTAGTGTTAAAACACTCCGTTCTCATTAACATACTTTCCGTTAACCGTTCCCTACTTTCCGCGGAGTTCTGAAGGCAGTGCGTGTTGAGTGGTGAGATTCAACACCGCGGTTAGCGTCGTTACCAGAGCGAGGAAACGAAAATATGAAATATTTTGTTTCCTGGAGTGGCAATCGAACCTACAACCTGTCGCGTTTTCGTTGTACGCTTGTGGTCCTGCGCCACTGGCCTCAGACTGACATATATACCAAAGTAGGGAAGTACATACTATAATTTATAAATTTCGTTTTCGCTTTCCGTCGGGACTGCAGACACTGTGTAGAGTGGCGGAACTGAACGCCGCATCTTGTTTTGAAAGAGAGCGGAATTGAAATTAATTACTTTAATACAATCAATCTCTGCTCACTTGAGGAAATAAAATATTTATTTAAATTTACATTTCATTTCTTTACTCTGGTGCCTTGTCGAGGCAAAGCGCGGCGTTGAGTTCCGCCATTCAACACGCAATGTGTCCAGAATTTGTTATGGAGTGTTTTAACACTAGATGCCATCTGCCTACCCTGCTGTAAAGATTAATAGATTTGAATTATATAAATTAATAACATGAATCTCCCATACAACGTGACATGAAATGTGCTCAACTGGCACGCTCGAAACGCCATAATTTAAGAAATCAATCAATCAATCAACATGAATAACGCAAAGTTTATTAATTCTACGAAATATAAAAATTTAATATTCTAAAACGTACAACACACAGCTCTTGTTCTTAAATAAATGAAAACGAAATCGGTATTCTATTATTATATTCTATTTAATTAAACACGTATGAACAGATCTCAATAATTTCCCAACGGTACAAAATATATTTAAAGACAACATTTTCAAGCTTTATTAGATCTAAGGAGTTTTGATAAATGATAATTTACTTTTATTAAAGAAAAGGAACAAATTTTAGAATTACGCGGCTTCACGCTTTATCCCGTAAAAAACAGGAGAGGCAGGGGAGACTTCGTGATAAGACATTTCGTTCCCTACGTTCTTTCTGGCTATCTTTTGCATGGTAGCCAGATAGAGCACCAAGGGCTACAGTGTCAGCATTCCTCGTTCGCCTCGTCCACTGTCATCACCCTCTGCTTACATCTATACAATATTATATAGCTGGAGAGTTTGTTTGGTTAAACGCTCTTATCTCAGGAACTGCTGGTTCGAATTAAGGGTTATTTTTAGTATAAGCTATGTTACATCAAGTTCATCCTTTTGATGAAACCTATCATACTTGCGATCATGTGTCGTACAGAATTCTCAGCTCCATTTGGTCACGATTAACATAGGGCAGGTAAAACGCCTTCTCTATATCTAAATTTGCAAAAGACGATATACTAGCGACACACGCGCAACTTTGCCCGCTTAAACTTATTGTTTAGTTTTAGCCAAATTATATAACATTTATACATGAATTGTAACCCATATGTTATTTTTGTATCTGAGGCCAGTAGTGGCGCAGGGGCACGAAGTGTGACTGTAAAATCGACTGGTTGTGGGTTCGATCCCACTCGAGGAGATGAAATTTTTATTTACATTTATATTTTCATTTCTTCGCTCTGGTGTCGAGGCAAAGCGGCGTTGAGATCTGCCACTCAGCGCACAATGCCACCAGAACTTGGCGGAAAGTGGGGAACAGAGTGTCTTAACACTAGGTTCCCTCTGCCTACACTACTCTGTGCGGGATACAGCGTAAAGCTATAAACAAAAAAAAACTATATTAATGAAAAGTTTTATCTTTACAAGTTGGTTCAGTAGTTTTTGCATGAAAGTAGAACAAACAAACCAACCTTACAAACTTTCACATAATATTAGTGGGTTATCCCCAAATACAATTGGCTCGCTGGTTATATTTAAATTTAAAAAGAGAAATCGAACAATAAAACCATAGCGATCAATAATCCAATGAAAAGGCATTAAAAAAGCTGTAGAATTGTGTGTGACAGTTCTCAAATTGAAGGGTTTCGAGTGTTTCGCACCCTTCAATCAGGGCTTTTGTGAATAAAGAAAGATATTTAATTTTGTCCGCCATCTCGAAATCACTGGCATTGTTGTAGGTATTGTAGGGAATAGCGGGAATCATTCGGCTATTTGGTTAAGTAATGATAACTGTAAAGAAGAGAAAAATGATAGCTGTAAAGTTATGAGTGCGGAAAATTAATCTTTATTATTTTCTTTTATTTTTTCTCTGTATTCTTTTCAAACACGAATAGGGTTCTGTATATTTCCAAGTACGGTACGGTAGTTGGTAAGAATGCATTTTTGTACGTTTGCTGATGATCCTGGCTGTAGCATCAGGTTAGGATTTCCATATTATTATTTCATCTTCGAGCTTACACATGTATACTAAATTATAAAAACATTTGACCACAGAATAACAAATAATATATTGCAATATACCTTGACATGAGTCAGGAAAATAGCTTGTGAGCTGGAATTGCTGGACGGATTTTGACCAGACAAAGCTATGAACCACCGCAAATTATCTTTTCAATAAAAGAAACTGCTGAAATTTTCCATCCGTTTGGGAGCTACAATGCCACAGACAGACACACACACAATAATAGATAGACAAACGGGTCAAAATTATAACGCCCTTTTGTTCGGTTCTCGTCGGGGGTGAAAAATATGAATACATTTTAAATATTTTTAGTAATGATTATCTCGATAACTATTTTAATAATTACTTAACATTTTGAATATTGTAACAAACCTTATAGCCTTCCTCAGAAGGCCAAGCTATCAGATACCTTTTTTAAAATTTCGAATATGTAGTTTCTGGGATTAGCTCGTTGAACCAAACAAACACTTCACCTTCACTATATTATTATTTGAATATTAGAATTATAGCTATAATATCACAAGTGTAGGTAGATTTTCTATAAAATGACTTAACATTTTCCGGATACTATCGGTTGAGACTATTTTAAATTTTGAGAGGAAATTATATACATTACATAAAATTTATATACTTTAAAGGCTTTATAACTTTAAAATACTGGAATCTCTGCACGGATTCATCTAGAAGGCCATTTTTTAACAGTTTATTATTGAATTTATTATTTAATATCGAAGAAAATAAATTCTACTTTTAAAATTTATTTCATAATACAAGAGAGAAGGATTTCTCTCTGAACACTGAAAGAATCATCCAAATTCGTAAACTTAACTTGAAGTTCTTGAATTAACTTTTACTTAAATTTTCACTGAGGGTTCCGTATTAATTTGAGGATTGTAAGTCAAAGGGGAGTACAACTTACAAAAGTTGACAAACTTAAATTTGCGGCCGCATGCACTTATTTTGCATGAAATTTTTGTACATTTATAAGCTTAAAATGTTTTTTTTTTCTGTGTAATAGTTAAATAAAAATCAGCTTCACGCTGTATCCCGCACACAGCAGGATAGGCAGAGGGAACCTAGTGTTAAGACTCGCCGCGCTTTGCCTCGATGCCAGAGCGAAGAAATGAAAATATAAATGTAAATAAATATTTCATTTCCTCGAGTGGGGATCGAACCCACAACTAGTCGATTTTACAGTCACACTTTGTGCCCCTGCGCCACGGATGGCGTCAATGGTAATAAGTTCCTATATATTACCACTTTTTCATTTGATTACTGTAAGCCCACGACAAGTACTCTATAGATTTTGATTACGCGGCGATTTTCATACAAAATGCTGTAAAAACTAACTAATAACTAATTTTTTGATCACGTTGACTTAGAAGCTTTATTTTTTTTATTCCGAGACATCGCATATTTAAATATTCAACATTAATGTCAGCTTGATACCTTCACGCTACCTCTACATAAATAAGTAGTCTTGATAGATGAACAACAAAGTGATCCTATAAGGATTCCGTTTTTACCTTTTGAGGTAAGGAACCTTAAAAAGCGTTTAATTATATCCCTTACAAAAATGATTTATTCCGACATCAGCCCTCCGGTGCAAGGCAGTGACGAAGTTTACACGGAGGGTGCACAGATTAAAAATAACACTACACCCTCTTGTAAGCTTTTATTAGATAACGATTTTACGTGATTTGTGTGAAAAATGTGATAAACTCTTACAAAAACAGCAAGTTGTATTAAAGTAGATACCCAATTTTCTATTTTTTACACACTTTATAGAAAGAAACCACTGATTATTATAAATATATTTGTGTATTCCTTTTCAAAATCTTTATTTATATATTATAGTCTTTTCAAAAACAGCACTGCTTTCCGCCGAGCAACACATTTAGTTAGTCGTTTAGTTTTAGTTTAGTCAAAGCTTCGGACAATATTAGTTAAGTAGTAGTAGTTAGTAGACTTGATACTAGGTACATATTTAAAGTTGGAAAACAATTTAATTTTTTTCAGACAACTTATAAGATAAGATAAATAATATTTTCTTCGTTATAATTAAAATTCAATCGTGGCGAAACGCACAGCGTGTGACTGGCAAACGTTACGGCTATATGTTCGATTTCTAATCGGGAGAATTAATTATGCTTATTAGCTCTTTCTAGACAAACCACGGCGTTGAGTTTCGCCACTCAATACCCAATGTCTCGTATCGTAAATTGGGCGATCGAACGAACTATCTGAACGCTACCTCTAACGCTTTCTCGAGATATACCGCAAAACCCAAAAAAAAAAAAAACAATTAAAACTGCCTATACATTTCATACAAACCCAAAAACATCCATTATTTAGAAAAGAATTTCTTTTCGACGAATTTCAACGAAAAATATGCGGCAACATAACACGAAGCGAAGCGAAGCGAAGGTGCGAGGGGTGTTTTAATAAACGAAAAAAATCTGATTTAAACCAAGCCGATGGGAGCCGGCGATGCCGTGATGCAGATATTGATAATTGCACAGTCATCCGGCTAAGCATTTCGGGGAGCATTCCTCCTTGGAAATTTATGCGTGAAGTTTAATAGAATTTTTTTTCATATTATTATTAAGGAAAAGTTTCTTTAACGGTGTTTTGTAAACGGATTATGAATTGTGAATTTATGGTGTTGCTTGAGTTATGTGGCAAGACGCTGGTTTTGGAGATGGAGATATTTTTTTTTGTTTTTTTTCTGTGTTTTTTTTATGGTAGTAGGTTTGAGTTGGTTTTATTGTCGTCGACGTATAGAGCCTAGAGCCTTTTTCAGGGAAAAAATTAGGTAGGGTAGGGCACTTAAACAACTGACCGTTTCTTTGCAGTTTGGACCGTACACTAGATTGATCTTATAAAGGATTCGTTTCAGCTTTTCAAAATTCTGGGGTGGGTACCAGATACATTGGGATGGGCTTGACTTGTTCATCTTCTATAAATATTGTTATGCTATTTTTCTTCATAAAATATATATGTCAATAACAATTTGAATTATAATTTTGTAGAAAACAAAGGTAAAAAAAATACTCTATGGAACATGTGGGTTATTTAATTTTCATTCAATGGAATATATTTTTAATATTCATACCAAACAGAGAGGGAGCGGAAAGCAGCCAGATCTTTCTTTCGTTATAACACCTGAAAGTTCCTATGCACATACACCTTACCTCTATTGGGGAATATGGAGATTGGATGGTGTGGTGGATTAGGAGCCAATGTTTTATTTTAGTTTAGTTAATTAAAAACTAAAACCTAGTGTTAAGACACTTTGTTCCCCACTTTCCACCGAATTCTGGAGGCATTTTGTGTTGAGTGGCGGAACTCAACGCCGCGATTTGCCTCGACATTAGAGCGAAGACATAACAAAAGTATCATTTCCTCGAGTGGGGATCAAACCTACAACCAGTAACGTTTACAGTCACATTTTCAGCGCCACGACTAGCCTAAGTCTTTATTTTTAGGTTAATTAAAATTTATAATAAATTGTTCCTGTTAGGTACTACTTGTAACTTTGCTATAGTATATTTGTAGGCGCTTGTAATTTATTAGTGTTTAGAGGTGTCGTCTGGCAGGGAGTTAAAACCACGCTAAGAAAATCTAAAAAAAAATGTGCTTTATGAAAATTAGGTTAGGTTATGAATATTATGTAGCCAATGACTATCACAGTAACTTTTAGATTTTAAAACGTAACAAAGATCTAGCTTTGGTTTGGCTCTGGAGCAAAAGGTTTTTAGCAGTTTGATAAGGTAAAAGAAACAGGTTGATTTAGACGCATTTGTTAACAGGTAAATATTGAAAAAAAATGAAAAAACGGAATTAATGGCGAGAACGTATGGCTTAGTGGTCAGAGCGCCTGGTCGGTTTCCAGGAGGCGCAGGTTCGAGTCCCGCTGCGTTCAAATTTTTATACGTTTTCTAAATAAATTTCTTTCCTAAGTGTGGAATAACACTTTAAAAATGTTTAAAAATAGTTTAGACGAATTTAGATGGACGTAGTTCATTAGGAAAATAGGCGTACAATAGGAATCAGGAAGATTCTATATTAGTTGCCCGCAACTGGATGGACTACTAAAACGTAAAATTTATTTTCCCCCGATCCCGAATCAATTTCAGAAAAACCTGTTTTAGTGCTTCTTTACACTATTCAAAAAAAAATGCCAAATTCCAGCGTTCTACGCCGCGAAGCGGACTGTCTATCAGTCACTCAGTAACGAAAGAGATTTATATTTTTTCGTTATATGCAATTTTATACCATTCAAAAGTGTAAAAGATAATAAGAGAGAAATACGATATACAGATTGCTTATGACATTTTAACAAAAATCTGATTATATTATCGATATTAAATTAAAATAAAAAAAATCAGCTTCACGCTGTATCACCAGCAGGGTAGGCAGAGGGAACCTAGTGTTAGGACACTCCGTTCCCCACTTTCTGTCTAATTCCGAGGCAGAACTCAGCGCCGCGCTTTGCCTTGACACCAGAGAGAAGAAATGGAAATATAAATTTAAGTAAATATTTCATCTCCTCGGGTGGGGATCGAACTCACAACCAGTCGGTTTTACAGTCACACGTTGTGCCTCTGCGCCACGACTGGCCTTATACTGAATAATTAAATTAATTATTATTAATATAGTGAATTAATATGTAAGCTAAGCATTCAAACCGTAAGATACAAACACATGCCACCGACACACCATTCCATTCTCAAGATACTGTGGATTTAAATACTGCGGTCTTTGGTGGCGGTTTTCGGTACATTGCAAGCTCAACCAGACCGAGACTAACTTTGTATGGACAATACAAATAATCCAGCTACTATGGAGTTTCAGTATGCACTCAAATTCTAAAATTTAAAACCACGTGAAATAAATATATTATGTTGTATTGTAGTATATATACTTAAAACATAATAGTAAAATATAATTTACTTATTTCGCGTATTTTTGTATTTTAGGATATAGAAAGTTTTACTAATAGAAGGATTGAGGCCGTCGTGGTGCAGGGGCTAACGGGTGTGACTTTAGCACTACGGTTGTGGATTTGATCCCCACTCGAAGGAATCAATTATTATTTATTAATATTTCCATTTCTTCACTCTGGTACCAAGCCCTGTGTTGAGTTCCACCACTCGACACGTAATGCCTTCGCTAAAATTTGGCGGAAAGTGGAGAACGGAGTGTCTTAACACTGTCTCGAAAAATTCAGGGGAGAGTGAGGAAAGGAATTTTTATAATTCGTTATTTAGAAATATCGTAATATATATCGTAAATGTGCAGCTTCGCGTTTATTCCTGCATATAGCAGAGAAGACAGAGGACAACACTAAGTGTGTTAATACATACACTGTTCGCCACGCACCGATATTATATGGTATAACTCAAAGTTACGACCTTCTACCGGGGAGAGAAAAAGAAAAATTCATACCTTTGACTGGAAATCAAACCCACAACCATCAGGTTTATAGTGAGACGCCGTGCCACTGCGTCACGATGGGCTCAAATAGATAAGATATTATAATAAAAAATACAATGATGTATTTGTAATGTATTTCCAAATATTTTCTCTTCAAATATGTAAAATAAATCAAAATCACCTGTCCGTATGTACACATTCAAAATCATCCCTTCTGGTATTCTAGTAGTCTATGAGCGACGTCAATATTAGGTAGGTAACGTGACGTCAAATTGTCGGCGGATCTCGGCTCGGTTTGCTGAACGCGTCTACTACGATGGAATGTGCTCTGTGAGATCTGTATACAGGGGGTTCCTGTTTTGTATGCAATTTTGTTATTGTTTTTAATGTATAATGCATTTGTGATATACTTGACTGAATATGAATGATCTAAATGTGTATGAAATTCAATGGTTTTGATGTCGTCGTAGCGCAGGAGTTTATGTGCGTGAATGTAATGCGACAGTCACGGGATCGATTTCCGCTCAGGGGACTGAATTATTGTTTACTAATATTTTTGTTGTATTCGCTTTAATATCAAAAGCTCGGTATTGAGTTCCGTTACCCGACACACAATGCCTCGAAAATTTGGCGGAAAGTGGAGAATGGTGTGTGTTAATACAAGTTAAATGAAATGCTTATATTTAAGATGTTTGTGGTTTTTACGGTTGGCTAATTGAAACGAAGAAAATATAAAGCGATCCCATAAGGAACCCTTATGGGATCGCTTTATTGTACATCTATCTGTCTGTATCTTGACTTCCTTTTTTCGTCTAGTTAAGCAAATTGCAATTGTGAATTTAGGTATCAAAATTAACATCTTGTAATATACAAAATATGGAAAATAAAAACGATTTCAACCTGGTATGTGTATAGTGTTGGATGATGGATGAATACTGATACGCTAACATTGTTTATGATATTTTTAAATAATATACTGGTGGTAATAACGATTTCGCAACTAAAATAAAAAAGTCATGTCTTTACTTATCTCATTATCTTATTTTCTTTAATTATCTTTATCTTTCACAGTATGATACTTTATTTTTATTTTTGTATTTTAATCTATCGTTGTGGCGCAGAGATACAAAAGTGCGATTTTAACGCAAAGGTTGTGGGTTAAATCCCCATTCAGGGAAATGAATTATTATTTATACATATTCTCATTACTTTGCTCTGGCACCGAAGCAAAAACCCGACGTTAAGATCCACCACTCAACACATAATGCAAATAAAACTTCAGTGGTAAGTGGGAAGCGGAGTGCCTTAACAAAAGCTCCCACTACCTACTCTATTATGTTCGAGATACAGCGTGAAGCTGATTTTGTTTACCTATCTTTGTATAAAATTTGCATTTCGGAACACCCTGTACACATAGGCTTACGTAAACACCGCATGCCTTGCGTTGTCGCAGACGTGCCGCACATAGCGTGTCGCCTCTAATTAAGTGACGGGACCGATCAACTTTGATTACCAACTATTTAAACTATTAAGGTAATGTTTAGTATGCAAAGACTTTTGTATATTACGGGTGTAGTATTTATTACTTATTCTATTTGAGAGGTTTTGTTGTTTCGTTTGAAATAATATGTTGTTTTTGTTGTACGTGGGAGTCTCATTTTGACTAAGTTAATGTTAAATGTATTGTTTTTTAATGATTTTAAGTTGACTTAAGTACTTAAGTTAATCGTTTTTCTTGAGTGTGTAATCTCTATCTCTATATATAATAAGACAGTAAAAATATTTTGTCTGTACATTAAGTAATTTTGACTGAAATGGATAGAGGGATACTTAAAAAGACTAATAGAAAGCAAAAAGATTTTTTTTGAATTTCTTGTCTGTCTGTCTGTCTGTCTGTCTGTCTGTCTGTCTGTCTGTCTGTCTGTCTGTCTGTCTGTCGACATATTGTTGTCCGCATTTTTCTCTGAAACTACTGAACCGATTTACTTGAAAATTTCAACAATTGCTTTGTTTTAACTCAATTTAGGTTCTAAAGTTTGGTTCATCAAAATCGGTTCATTAAAAAAAAAGTTATCGTCATTTGAATGAACTCAAGGCATTAGCTTGCCAGCGAATGTTATATAGAAATCGCGCTGGTATGACCCTGGCTAAAGAATGACATTCGAAACGTCTTGATTATATGACTGTTGATAAAAATATATATTTTTGAAGCACTATTATACAATATTTTATACAATA